>JAQGBS010001296.1:0-16281 GCA_034698545.1 Acrobeloides obliquus | reverse complement strand
GGAAGTGTTCGTGGTGAAAATGAAAGTGGAATTGTTGAAGATTTTGTTGTAAAAATGGGTAAGTTTTTTAAGGCAGGTCATGGTTTGGCATAGGCTCTAATGAGACGACAAGGATGGAACGATACAAATGAAACGACATAATGGAACAAAACCAAATTCAAGGGGTTCGTGTCAATATTCAGGCAAATTCAAACCCGTTTCTACACGAAATAAAACGATACAAATGAAACGATCAAATGAAACAATACGAATGAAACGACATAATGGAACAAAAACAAATCCAGGGTGTTCGTGTCAATATTCAGGAAAATTCAAACCCGTTTCCAGACGCCGTCTGAAAATGAAATCGTATAATTCGTATCGTTTTATTTGATCGTTTCATTTGTGTTCGTTTCATTCGTATCGTTTTATTCGATCGTTTCTTTCGTATCGTTCAAACCGTTTGTTTCGTTTGAGTCTATGCCCATGGTCTATGGTTAGAGGGTGGAAAACAGTGACTAAAGGCTGGCCTGGGTTGGTTAAAATCAGGCCAGGGACAACCCCATCCCTAATTCCTTCATTTTATTACGGCCCGAGCGGCCATATTTAGGGTCTGCCCTTTTTCCGAGTGAACTAGCCCCTCACAATTTTAGTCCAAAACACCACTTTTAACTGCTATACATGCTTGTATGGAACTTATGACAACAACACTCGTGATTTTTTCATGCGCACTTTAAACATTCCACCTTCGGATGAAACAGAACAATGCCAAGACCCTTTTTTAATCCACAATAAATATCTTGGTCCTTGCAATTCGACTTGTATAAAATCGATTTTTGTAAATGAATGTAAGACTTTTATATGGCATTTCATGTCAAAGTGTGAAATTCATCACCCCGTGGTGAAGATGAAAGGTCTCACTTTACACACAAATGATAGGGGTTCGATCCCACATAGGTCAAAATTTTTTGACAAATTCAAAAAAGTTGATAAAGGAAACCCCAATAAAATTGGTTACAGAATTTTTGCCATCATTTTTCATTGATCCACTATATATAGGATCCGATTCCGCTAATGATATTGCTCAGTGGATCATAGATATATCTAAACATTCTAACGGAATGTAATAGGCCGCCGATAGAGAAAAGCTTTAGTGCCTGGTTGATATTTGCATGTCGATTTTTTGCTATATAAATTTTCTAACGTTAAACTTGAGATACCATAAAATTTGTCCTAGATAAACGCCGAAAAATAAGTTTATCCGAAAATAAATTGAAACCATCAACAACAGTACCATTTCGTTTACTAAAAAGACATGACAGCGTTAATAAAATAACGATACTTACAATAAGCTGAATCATCTTTCAGTAGTTAAAGAGGGGAGGGGGGGGGGGTGCAAATTAGAGCCCTTTCTCCAAAAAATTTGTTTTGAAAAATGACCTTCTAGGGGTAAAAAAATAGGGTGAAAATTCGATTGCGCACATCCCCGTTGCGTGAAAATGCTTTCTTCATCTTGTTTTTGCGAAAATAGCACTATTTCACGTTTGCTTAAAATTTGCATAATTCCAAACGTCAAAGAGAATAGCGAAAATAAGTATTTGTGAAGGAAGCATTTTCACGCGACGAGGATGTGCGCAATCGATTTTTCACCCTATTTTTACTCCTAGAAGGCATGGCAGAAAAAAAGTGTCCCTGTGATGCCTAGAGCATTGTTTTTGTTTTCGATTTGGTAAAAAAATTTGACTATGACGGGATCGAACCCCCACAATTTGAGTGAAAAGTGCGACACTTGTCACTGTATCACGGGTAATGAATTTTTTAAAATTTATTGATTTTTTAAAGACTACAAAATCATCATACGTGGATGCCTGACAAGAATTTATAAACAAGTTTCACAAGATTTTTTGTCTATGAGGGTAGGTGTCAAAATATTGGGTTGTTCCATAATTTTCCGGATTTTTACATGAATTTTGAAGGAAAATTTTCTAAAAATGGCTCATATAGGAGTAACTTTATGCGGAAAATCGATTGTGCGCATTCCAGAAGCGTGAAAATGCTTGCTTGACCCTGATTCAGGGATCGGGGGAGGTGTATTGAAGCGAAAATTAACTAAAATTTGGATTTTCGCTAGAAAACCGGCTGCCTAGAGATTTTTGTTCTAGAGAACTCGATCACGTGCATTTTCAAATCATTAAAGCATTTCCCTGATACTTATTTAAGCGATTTTCGTACCCCTACGGTGTATACTAGCTAAAGAGGTTTCATGATGAAAAGCGTTTAAATAAGAGTCAAGGAAATTTTTAATGATTTGAAAATGCGCGCAATTGATTCCCCGCCTAGAAAAACCCCTAGACAGCCAATTTTCCGGCAAAAATTTGAATTCTAGTTAATTTTCGCTTCAATACACCTAAACCGTTCCCTGAATCAAGATCAAGCAAGCATTTTCACGCTTCGGGAATGCACGCAATCGATTTCCCGCATAAAATTACCCCCAATAGGGTCATTTTTTGTGAAAATAAATTATTTTTCGAGATCTGACTACAAAGTACATCCCCCTTTATTAAAGTTTCGTTTTTGGGAGGGCATGTCCCTTCTCTGGATTCCCACTGGCCGAATGGTAACGTGTTGATCATTCAATTGAGTGTTCCAAGTTCAAATCCCGCCTCGAACAAAATTTTTTTTCAACTTTAGTCTGTTTTGCCTGGAAGTTGAAATTGGTTAATTCATTTTTTAGGCCGGCTTTGCTCCAAGTGGTGATTGCGACAAACAAATAACATATGATGAAGGAATTGGCGAAATTGCAACAACCACTTGTTTGTGTACTGGAGAAAAATGCAACTTTTCTATGGCCTATCGGTCAGCTAACCTATTGGTGCTAATTGTTCTTTTATTTATTTATAGTTTTTTTCGACAATATTAAATTGTAAATAAAACTTTACTTGAAAAAATGCTATAGGGCATTCCCAGCCAAGCTAAAAGATTCCAGTGTCGATGGCGCAGGAGAAAGTGGTACAAAATTCATCTTGAACGGGGAGGGTTCGATTTGCGGAGATCGAAGTTTCTTTCTATCATATTCCTTTCCTGCCGATGCCACTATATGATGCATAATTATTTTTTTAACAAAAAACATTCATTTTTCATAAAAATGACCGAGATTTCTTTTCATAAAAAATTCAAAAACTCCCGAGGATTGAAAACGATTTTTCGACCCTGATAAATACTCAAGAAATTCAAATTATTTTCTTTTCAATAAACAACTTTTAATTGAATCAAGGATTTGAGACCGGGTTTATGTTTTCGTTGTAATAAATAATCTAAACTTCACACGCAATTATCTCAAAAACTAAAACGATCTAGAGATGCCTTAAAAACAAAAAATGTTCCATTTTTCATGAACTTTCTGAATATATGCAAATTATGACAACTTTTGTCCGAGTGGATTGATTCTTTAAGTTTGGTCGACAGAAAGCCAAAAAAAGAAAACTATATAAGGGTCTCCCACTTATGATTTTGGCGTGCCCCCCCCCCTCCCAGGCGGCCTTTCTCCTTTTGCTACAGCCCAGCACTTTGCAAACTTTTGAAAAATTGAAAAAATCGCCTTGATGAGTGAAATTTTGGTCCACAAATGAACTTCCGTAATAACACGTCCTTTGTGTTTTGTGAACGTTTACCACAATTACTTTTTCAACACGTTTTGTGCGCAGATTTTGATGATGTCCTCCATAATTATCTCATATTTAAACGATAGAAATATCCTCACAATTTCAATTCATTGTTGTTTTCCATACGAAATAAAATTTATATTAAATGTTATTGCTCTTACTACGTCATCATTTTTTAAAATTATTTGAGTAATGGGGATAAGTTCAGTATCAGCATATGTACCATTCAAATGAGAAACGCCTTAAGACAAAATGCTTGCTCCGCGTATAGTATAGATAAAAGAGCGATAAAATTTTTTTTAAATTTTGAACCTGATCTTATTGTTTTTGCTCATCGTAAAATATGAGAATTTGAGAGAGTAAAATTTTTTGTGAATTATAACCAGTTGGATAATAAAGTTATCATGGTGGAAAAAACTAGTTGTTATTATTATTATTGAAATAAAAATTGGCGCATTCACCACTTTTCTAATTTTATTTAAAAAAATAAAAAGTATAGCCATGTGGGCCACTTCATTGATCTTGGTGGGAGGAAACCCTCTACTTCAATGAATTTTTGTGGATTTACTACTTTTCGCATCGAGGAACGCTCTAAAACATAATATTGTACTTTAAAGGACCAGTCCACTCGGAAAAACCCTTATATAAAAATAATATATTCTGAAAGATCATGAAAAATGGAGCATTTTTTGTTTTAACGACAACCTCTGAATCGTTGTAGTTTTCGAGATAATTGCGTTTGAAATTTGAATTTTTGTACAAGCTCTTCGTTGTAATACACAAACTTTTTTGAATTTTGGAACTAAAATCGTCAAATTTCGATGTAAATATCTTTATTATAAATTATGAATTGTTAACGTTTAAAAAATATTCATTTTTGTGAGCAAAAAAGTCAATCTTTGTGCGAAAAATTTGAAAAAGTGCATGTTTTCGTTGTAATGAACAAACTTTTTTAAATTTTTGGCATAAAAATTGACTTTTTTGCTAAAAAAATGAATATTTTTTAAACGTTAACAACTCATAATTTAGAATAGTAAAGATACTTATACCGAAATTTGATGATTTTAGTGCAAAAAATTCAAAAAAATTTGTGTATTACAACGAAAACATGAGCCCAAATTCAAATTTCAAATGCAATTATCTCGAAAACTACAACGATTCAGAGTCGTAAAAACGAAAATTTTTTTATGACCTTTCCGAATATTTTATTTTTATATAGGGGTTTTTTCAAGTTGGTCCTTTAAAATAAATTTTTAAAGGAAAATGAACCGGCTCTACATATTCTTGGGCTTATTTGCCATAGTATTTTTGCTAGAGTCGACTGGGACTCGCTATATACATACAGCTGTACAAAATATCGAAAGACATTTTCAAATTCCTAGCAAAGTTTCTGGGTTTTTGGTCAGTGGAGGTAATTTATATATTATTTCAGCAGAGATAAAAAAATACTGTGAAATGGTCAGATGGGCTCATGTCATGGCCGAGTGGTTAGTGTGACAAGATTTGACTTATATAGGTCAAGGGTTCGATCCCTGAACCCAATCTATTCATTGTATTCGCTCATTTCCACCAAATCCACACAGTCTTTTTTGTCAAAAATTTGACAAAAAGGAAACTCGAAATTTGAAAAACGATTAATGCCATTCAACTCGTCTCAGCAAGGATAGTAAAACTAGTACCATATTGTACACAAGAGCGACAGAAAGTAATGGCCAAATAGTTAGTGTGACAGGATTTGACTTATAGGTCGAGGGTTCGATCTTGACCCTAATTTAAAGTTTTCTAAGTTAAAAAAAGATTATTACAGATGTGTTTAGGTGAAATTGGATATTTATCGACTGTAATATTTATTTCCTATTTTGGTTCTAGAGGAAATCGAGCCAAATGGATAGGTGGAAGTGCTTTAATTATGGCCTTTGCTTTAATATTAGCTGCTTCTCCAAATTTTATTTTCCCACAAGAGCAACAAACCCTTAAATTGACAAAAATCGAAGTAAATATAGTCCGATTCCGGAAACAATCCGAGGGGAAGCAAGGGCACACTCGGTGACTTGGGGAAGGGGCACTAGGGACGAGTACTACCTAGATGGCCGAAATAGTGAAAAAATCCCCAATAATAAGGGTCCCTTATGATTTGGGATTTTTCTCTTCCCCCCTTCGATTCTTCTCCTACATCACTGGACTTACTTCCCGCTGCTGGATCCTGTGGCCCAATTCTAGAACACGATGCGGGCAATGCGATGGCAAACAGCGTAACGCGATAGGGATACGCTGTTTTTTTGTACCAAAAATTTTTACCTGGAGGTGTAGGAGATGTGGCGACAGTAGCCGCCGCAAGCTTTGCCCTCAAGCGAAGTCTTGTTTCGCTAGGTATATGACGGCAGTTTGGTGAACGGCCGTATATGAGAATGTTGTATGCTTATTATATTTAACAAAGGGTACTTGTACGTCACCCCTACACACACCGGATCCAACCGCTACATAAGCATAACCTTTTTTTCAAAATTTCAGGAATCTTTAAACCCAAACAATTTGTTTTCTGGATCAAATTCTGGAAAATTTTGGAATAATGGATCAAATGCCAATTTATCAACATATTTCTCATACAAGCCAATTCAAGATCGTATTCCAAGCAAACTTCGAGAAAGCGTTCTGGAAAAAATTTCCAATCATATAGTCTCAAAAAGAAGTCTAAATACGTCTTCTATTGATTATAAAAAGAGCGATTATGCTTTAGATGAACCACTTATGGAAGAAGTTTGATTAAAAGCCATAAACTTTACAGCATCTCAATCAATTTAGGCAATTCAACACATGAAACAAATACTAGAAGGAGTAGAGAATGAAAAACCATTGCTTGCAATTCTTCAACAATTCGTCAATAATCGTCATTTAAATCGTGATCAAGATATTGCTACGATTAGAAAAGCTGCAAATGCACCATTTTCTTTTTGTGGAAGACTTGTTAACGATCTAAAGGAAATTTTGAATGTGAGTTGGTGGCTTCATTGTCTAGTAGTAGAAGACCTGACTTACAAATCCAGAGGCCCGGATTCGATTCCCGTTAGAGTCACATTCCCTTGCTATAGCGTTTCTCTTTAGCCTTGAGATCACGCTCTTATCCCCCTCCTATAATATTGCTGGTAATGATGTTAGTAGATGGACTTCCATCCAGTGCCGTACCCAGGATTTTTCATGGGGATACAAGGTCCCAACCCTTTTTTGGGTCAAATTTTCTTCAAAAATATAAGGGAGACCCCTTGAATTTGTAAACTTTTTTGGTTCTTGGGGAGGGGGGTACATGTACCCTCTGTACCCCCTTCGGTACAGCACTGGTCCCATCCTTTTGTGGGGCACTTAAGTACTACTAAGGATTAGCGACCCCCTGACGATTTACAGTGCCTATCCATAGCCTAGTGGCTATTTTGAAGGTATATCAACCAAATAGTCCATGTTCGAATCCCAGCCCCTTTCAAAATTTTTTGAGTTTTCATGAATTTTTGCATTTTCTTTAGAATGTAAAATGCAATCATAAATCTTCGAACCTTGGTCCCTTATCGTTGATATTTATTGCGGTTATTATCCTTGGTGCTTGTCGTACAATTTCTTGGTCTCTAGGAGTACCTCTTTTAGACGATAATGTTAAAAAGAATAGCATGCCAATATTTTTCGGTAGAGACAAACCAACTTAATCTTGAAGTTTAAATTTTTTAGCATCACTCGCGTTTCTTCGTATTCTGGGCCCTATCTTAGGCTATCTTATTGGAGCTCTTAGCAATAAATTTTACTATACTTCACCAAGTAATTTTTTAATAAGACAAATTACTGTAAGCATACGATATAGTATGAAAAAAGTTCATCGCACATGATAAAATGGCTAGCATCTCACTTTCACTTAAATGATTGAGAGTTCGGTCCCGCCAGTGTCAGAAATTTTATTTGATTGATTCAAAAAAGTTGTTAGAGACTTTACTTCAGGATTTTTTACCTGTTTGCGTGTAAAATGAGATGCTTGTCATCCATAAGTGATGAACTTCTCACTTATCAGGAAATGAATTAAAAATATTGTATGTATAAAAATTTTTAGCCCCACCTGGATTAACTGCAAAAGATCCTTTGTGGATAGGAGCCTGGTGGTTAGGCTTTCTAATCGTTGGTTTTGCTACAATAGTACCTGCAATTGTAATGTTCTTCTTTCCTTCCAAGAATTCAAATAAGTAATCAATCTTTCAAATATACGGGAAGTATTGGTCTTAGAAACATATAAGGTGCTGGGAAAATTTAGTACTAAATTGGATTAACGGTCGCAGATGACAGGGTTATAAAGTCGGAATTTTTTTCAAAATTAAGCATTTTAGGGGTTATGCGAGAAATCGCGTCATAAAAATTGAAAAAAATCATAAAAATCACATACTTATGAAGTATAAAAAACTCATTTTCACGAAAAGTATTCGTTTTCATGCTTCGGGAATGTCCGCAATCGATTTCTCGCATAAAAATACCCCTAAAATGCTTGATTTAGAAAAAAAATTTCCGACTTCAGAACCCTGTCATTTGTGGTCGTTGATCCAAAGTAGTACCAGAAATTTTTATCCATTCAAAATTCAAGGATTTACAATTGTAAACCAGCGAACTCCAGGGATTTCGAAGGTGGGCTAAAAATTTTTTAAAGCAACTTATATATACTATTTTTGTTGATTTTCTTCTATGATCAAGACCCATTTCGATAATTTAATTCAAACTTTGAAATTTAGGTATAAAGTATCACAGTCAGATGAAGAGAAGAATCAGCTAAATCTTTATGATAAGCATATGAGTGAAAAGAAGAGAGCAGAAGAGCATAATGTTAAAGGATCACTAAAGAGTAAAATATGTGGTCAATCTATTTTTTAAACAATTTTTATTTAGCATTTAAAAGTTCATATAGAGATGTTTTATCTTCAAAAATTTATATTGGCTCTGTTTTTGGAAGAATTTTTGATGATTTTGCTCTTAAAGGTTATACTGTCTTTTTACCAAAATATCTTGAAAATCACTATGGAATACCCCAATATCGAGTTCATTTGTACATGTGTAGGTTTTTTTTATATTGACTAAACTTTTTAAAAATTATATGCTTTTTGAAATCAATGATTTTGTTTTCACTTTTATGAACTTCTGCTTGCAATTCTGTAAGCATGTTTATCAAATTGTTGCTATTATCTTCTCGTGTATCATGGAGATGGACAATAACAATTTGCACACGTCACCTAAACTAATTTTGAACTTTCGCATCTTGCGCATTTAATATTGTGTTCATGTGATGTGTTTTCTCTGAAAGATCTATTATACAGGGTGTTTGATAATTTATTCCATACTTTCAAAAAATCGCCAAAAATTGAGTCTAAATCCTTTTTATCGCCGAGGGCTCATTTGATAGCCATTGTCAAGGGATTTTTTTAGAAAACAATTTAGTTAAAAAGCTTTAAATTTCAATTTTTTAGAGAGAAAATACGAAAAAAGTGGATATTTTCAGAACTATGACATCAGTATTGTTTGGTCTAATCCTACTGGGACAAATGATAACTCAAATAATTTGCAAGATCATCTGAACAACTTTATAGAACATCACTTTTTATGAAAACCCTTGTATAATGAAGAAAAAACATATGCAGCTTAATAATTTCAGAAATATCATAGCTAAAAAGCTCAATTAATAAAATGATGGGCTTCATATGGTTTTTCTTCGTTACAGAAACTTTTTCATAAAAAGTAATGCTCTACAAAGTTGTTCAGCATGGTTTCAGGAATTTAATAAGCTATTATTCATCCTGAAAGGATTTAAATTGACCGAGTTAATTGGGTAAAAATCTTGCAACGGCCGTAGCCAGGGAGATAAAAAATATTTTTTGACAAATTTGTCGTATTTTCTCTCTAAAAAATCGAAATTAAAAGCTATTAACTAAATTTCTTTCCAAAAAAATCCCGTGACGTGGCTATAGCGTTAAAATTTGACTGAGAAAAAATTATGGAGCTGTCCTAGTTGGGGGAGTCAATCAATAGAGTCCAAAAAGATGAGTTAAAATTTTTTCATGATTTTTTCAGAAATGACCCTTATAGGGATATTTTTATGCGAGAAATCGATTGCGCGCATTCCCGAACCTTGAAACGGTTCCTTGACCCTGATTCAGGAAAGGGATCGGTGTTTTGAAGCGAAAATTAATCTATTTACGTAAAGAGAGTTATATAAACTTTGTTAGAGTTGATTTTTATTATAAACAAATGTGTTTGCGCGTGCTTTATTTGTTGAGAAAGGATTTTTTGGTTTTTCCCTGAATCAGAGTCAAGGAAGCGTTTTCACGGTTCGGGAGTGAACGCAATCTATTCTTCGTCTAGAAAAACCTAATAATCGACGGTTTTCTCATAAAAATTCTCATAAAAGTTTGATTTTTATTTCAACACACTGATTCCTTTCCCTAAATTAGGGTCAAGAAAGCGTTTTCACGGTTTGAGAATGCGCGCAATCGATTTCTCGCATAAAAATACTCCTATAAGGATCATTTCTGAAAAAATCATGAAAAAAATTTTAACTTTGTGAACTCTGTTGATTGACTCCCCTCAGCTAGGACAGCTCCAAAATTATTTATGGTGTTTAAGACAGGTTGAATAATTCAAAAAATACACGTAAAAGTATGAGAGTTTCGAACAAGGATTTGAGTTTTTGGCTGCCCGATTTTTTATTTAATGAATCTCAAAAATTTTCCCACGCATTAATCTCACTAAATAAATTCAACTTGAAACGCGCTTGGACCATTTAATACTAGTACCAGGGGTCTTCAAATGTTCGAAAAATCGTCTCTTAACATGTTCATCAAAAATAATTTTTTAGCCGCCTTTGGCGTCTTTGGTTTGGCTCTTGGCACGGTAACCGGCGGTTTTATAACAAGAAAATTCAAGTTAAATGGAAGGAAAGTAGCTTTATTCTTGCTACTATGCTCAACTTTAAATGTACTGATATTTTTGGTCAAAATTTTCTTGGGTTGTAATTCAATTGTTAATAGTGTTGGTGTAGAAGGAGTGTAAGTTAAAGTTTAAGTCGGGGAGTTACCTCTGAGCAGATGTCATAATTTTTTTGCCAAACGTACTTCAACTATTCTTTTTAGCCAAACCCACTTTAACTACTCAAAAACATGTAATATAGAATGTGGTTGTGAAGATGCCAAATTATTTCCTGTTTGCGATACTACAGGAAAAGTTTATTTTTCTCCATGTCATGCTGGATGCCGGAAAGCTAATGTTATCGACTTAGCAAGTTATAACCTTGTAATTTTTTTAAAATCTTCAATTCAATGAAGAAAATATGAAAGTTTAGGAATTTTCCGATTGTGATTGTGTTCCAGACCAGACTGTCAAAAAAGAATTTTGTAAAGATGATTGTCAATTGATGACCGTGCTTTTCCTCATCACAACTTTATTAGGTGCTTTTGTAGCAGGATGTGGTGTGGTACCCGGCATGTTGATATTGATTCGGTAAAATTTTTTCGTACTAATTGATTTAGGTATCCCACCCAAAAATTATCAATTTTTCAAAAATCATCATTTTCCACCCAAAATTATCATATCAAAACTATATATGAAAAAATAATAACAGGAAAATGATATAAGATCAAAAATAAGTATATGCAAAAAATTTCATAAAAATTGGAAAACTTTAATTTTAAGCCGGGATTCGAACCCGCGACCTATAAGTGCAATTCTTGCGCACTAACCACTCGGCCATGTGAATTTTCTTCTTTTGTGAACAATATATACCTCGTTTTACTCGTCTCGTTGAGGTGAGTCGAATGGTGTAACTCAGAAAACACCTCTTCCCAAATCCGGACCAAAATTACGATGCTTATCATATCAGTTCCAATTTTTCTACTTTTATTTTTTTCACTTTTTAGCTCCGTACCACCTTCCACACGATCTATAGCAATCGGGCTTCAAGGTTTTATGGTTAGCTTACTAGGTAAAATATCTAATTTGAATTTTTTGTTAAATCAAAAAATTTAGGCTCTCTTCCATCACCCATGCTTTGGGGTGCTATAGTCGACAGCGCTTGTCTAGTGTGGGAGCAGACCTGTGGAAAAGGTGCCTGTACTATCTATGGTCCATTCAGTTTAAGATTAAGGTATAATGTTCAAAGATCATATTTACAGAGTACAAAAAATGGCAAATTTGCGATTTTTTTCAATTTTTTTAATTTTCACCAAAATAACCCTAAAACGGGTTTTCTATGCGAGAAATCGATGGCAAACATTCCCAATCCTTAAAACGCTCGCCTGACTCTGATTCAGGGAAGAGATGTGTGTATTGAAGCAAAGTATGCTAATACAGGGCCCGGGAAGCGTTCTCAAGGTTCGGCAATACACGTAATCGATTCAAGCCTAGAAAACCTCTATAGGATTATTTTGGTGAAAATTTAAAAACTTGAAAATTTTTGAAAACATCGCCCAAAAATTGCTTTTTTGGACACCATGTAATATAAATTTCCATTTTAGAATGAATCTTTTATATGCGGGGTTAAGGAGTTTTTCGATATTGGCTGATATTTATGTATTTTACCAAGCCAAAAATTTGAATATTTTTGAAGATCCAGAAGAAAATAATGAAACAGAAGAAGATAAAAATAAAGGAAATGAAAGAGGAAAAAATGAATTTGTCCCAATGACAAAGTTACATTAAAATCAATTTTTACTATCAACTTTTTCATGTACAGAGCGTTCATTTTGGTCACAACATCAATGTTTTTAGTCGTTCTCGCACCCCTTTAATGAATTTCTATGCGATCTTTTTTAAATTGTAGCTGAACAATGGTCGAATAAGTGCTGATAAGAATTTTCGAAATCCGTTGATCCTAATATTGTCAAAAATTACTTTGAAGTTTTCAAAGTCAATTTTCTTTACCTTAACAAATGTTAGAAATTTAATTTTTGTATGAAAATACAGAGCTTTAGTCCCTCTAACACATGCAAAAACCGTATATAAAAATTATTTAACAGTGGCGAAATATTTGACTTTGAAGTTGATAGTCACAAAATGAGGCAAAACAAAAATGACGCACTGGGAAATCGAACCCTCGATCTTCTGGCTGCTAGTCTAACACGCTAACCACTACACCATCATGACATGGTGTAGTGGTAAGAAAATGTAGTGGTTACCGTGTTAGACTAGCAGCCAGAAGGCCGAGGGTTCGGTTCCCGAGTGCGTCATTTTGTTTTTGCCTCACTTTTTGACTATCAACTTCAAAGTCAAATATCTCGCCACTGTTAAATAATTTTTATGTATGGTTTTTTGCATGTGTTAGAGGGACTAAAGCTCTGTATTTTCATACAAAAATTAAATTTCTAACATTTTGTTAAGGTGAAGTTGAAAACTTTAAAGTATTTTTTGACAATGTTAGAATCAACGGATTTCAAAAATTTTTATCAACACTTATTCGGCCATTGTTCAGCCAAAATTTAAAAAAGACCGCATAGAAATTCGTTAGAGGGGGTGCGAGAACAACTAAAAACATTGATGTTGCAGACTAAAATGAACGCTCTGTATAACTATTTCGAAATAAATTTAAAATTATTTCTCAAAATTTTTTGCGATGCATCCAGGGGAGTTAGAAATTTTTACTAGAGGAAAGGGGATCAACAAATTTTTGAGCAAAAGTTGTCGTGGCGAACATGAAACGTGGCGAAAGTTATAACGCCCTAAATAATAATGTGACAGATAATAATGTTTTCCACCGTGTTATTGAATATTGGAATAACTTGTCACATGTTCGCGAAGCTGAGTCTTCCTACACTTTCAAAAAATCCTTGTTTTCTTTACTTCCAGCTAAAATCCTGATTTCCGTATTCGATTGTAATCAAAAATCTCTTTATTGTAAATCAAATTCGTAACTATTAGTTATTTGTATAGCTACCATATTATGTAAGTGCAATGCTTTTAATATGTATTTTGTTGCTGTGTGCAATGATTAAATAAATAAATAAGAAAAAGAAAGGGGATCAGCAAATTATCTTTGTAAACTTCTCGAAGAGCACCAAAAATGCGCCAAATCTGATCCCTTCTCTAACCGGGATTGGGAGTGCTAAATTTGTATGCAACTCCTTTCAAAAACAAAATCACGAGTTATTTCCGTACACCTAGCTGATACTTTCCAAATTTCGTTATCAGTTATCATAAGACTCACCCAATTTATAAATTCCTATTTTTGGTAAGCAGCAACAAAGAAGCGATAAATAAATTCCATCCATATCTGCATGATTTATATATATGGTGCTCCCAAAAAAGGCAAATTTGCGATTTTTCAAGCAAATTTTTGCAAAAAAAGTGTAGTGTCACCACAACGAGAGTTACAACCATAACCAGATGCGTAATTACGGGGGAGTAGGGGGAAGCTCCTCCCTCCATTCGGCAAAAAGAACCAAAAAATTTTAAAACATAAGGGATAATTTTTTATCCCTTATGTTTTAAGTAACCCCCTTATAATTTTTTCGAAATTTTTGAAAGATCGTATGTCTCCTTCTTCATTCCTCGGCTGAAATTACCCACTTTCCATAACATTATTTAAAAAGAATTTATTTTAGCTTTAAAAATTTAACCTTGAACTATTTATTACATATTCGATTTAACTTGATTTTTATCCGGAAGTGGCTATCGCTCTTCGAAAAGGTTTTGTGTGTTCTTTCCTTCGTTGAAAAAGGTTAGGTGACTGTCACAGGCACTCGTCTATCGTCGGTGGGAAATAATTTTGCGTCATTGAACAGTTGTCTGATTTGGTTTTTGTAATTAGTTTTCATTTCTAGCTTTATCGTTTTAATAAATTTTTAAAGAAAATAAAAAATTCTACGAGGCCGAAATTAGAGGGTCATATAAAATTTTTTATTAGAGTTCAAAAGTTGATCCTAGCGGAATCGAGCCTGATTGTCTCAGTGTTACTTAACTTGCCAGAACAGACGAGCTTCTCTAGCCACTGTGATGTGTATAATCCGTTTCCGCTCATAAAAAAGTTCGTATGCGATAACCAAGTGGCGCAAAGCGCGCGCATCGTCTGGATTGACTCCGAGATCTCTTTTTCGAGTCCATCTGATGTCGACTTATTTTTACAATCTCTATAATCGATAAAAAATTTTGCATATGGGTATTTTTATATGAGGAACAAGATGATGATATTATTTTTTCATAAAAGTTTTTATGAAAAAATAATATAACCATTTTGTTCCTCGCATAAAAATACCCATATGCAAATTTTTTATCGATAATAGTGACTATAAAAAATAAATCGTCGCAAGATGGTCTCAAACCTGAGACTTTGGAGTAAATCGAGATGATGAGTGCGCCTTAAACCACTTGACCATCTCATGAGGACTTGCTTAAAGAGCGGAAACGGATTATAGCCAACACTTTTTATGAAGCTCGCAATGAAAGGGATATAGTTCGATCACTTTTTGATTTTAACAATTCTTTACCTATACCTCTCACATGACTTCCGCGTATGACGTAAATATTTCGATCCACCTATTTATTTAGCAATTTGATATTTATGAGAGATTTTTTTGCACAGATTTTTAGCATAAACTTTTTATTATGTTGATCACAAGAACAGTGACGATTCTAGACCTCTGATTTATGAGGGGTTAAAAAATTTAAAAAATTCATAATTTTGTTTTGTTCTATCTATTCACCATTAAATCGATTTAATTTGGTGCTTTTGCAAAATTACTTCAAAACTTAATTTTTGGTGTACTTTCTCATACTGTTTTTCAAAAAAGTTCCTTTTCATGATGGTCAAAAATGTTGTTCAAAAGTTGAGAACAGAAAGTTATGATAGTTTTCGTTTCAATAACATGCGTTTTTTTGTCGCAGAAAAATAAGATTTTGGGGAGGGGACAACTTTTTACCTAGTTGTCCCGCCCCCCACAATAAAATTCGATAACTACTACTAGGAGGGACCCCTTCCTCCTGGGTATGCTGCTAACTTTCTGTCAAAACTACACATTTTCTTCTTGATCTTTCATGTTGTTCTTCAAAGCAAACACAGAGTAAGGGGATGTCCTATATGTTATCAATTTTTTGGTTTTTTAACTCTTCCCCCTTCCCAACGTTATCAAAAATGCACTAGCATTATCAACTTTTGTGAAGAGAGCTGACCCCCCCCCCTTCCTAACATGATAACGTAAAATCTGGATGGCCTCTAAAAAAACAATCTACTCAACAACATAATAATTCTTGTATATTCTTATTAAAAATTTTTACTCAATAATTTCTACTATAGTGCCGAAAGAGGAGCTATTATTTACGAGATTATACACAATTCGAGAACTTGCAGAGAGAAAATTGCTATTGCCAGATGAGATGCAGAGAAAATACACATCCATAAAGGCATACCAGTCAGCTGTGAGGGACGTTTATAGGCATAGAAAAATTACAAGGCTAAAATGTCCATCTGACTGGTAGAAAAAAACGAGAAAATGTAACAAATTTAGAGTTTCCAGGCAACGAAAGACGAGAGAAAATAAAAAAATTGAGAGAGAGTGAGAGTTAAAAAATTTTAAGTAGCGTTCTCAAAAAGTACCAGCTGGTTGGAAAATAGACCATTCAAAAAATTTGTTTAGGAAAAGAT
>JAQGBS010001295.1:0-16286 GCA_034698545.1 Acrobeloides obliquus | reverse complement strand
TTTTTTGTAAAAATTGCAAAAATTGAAAAAAAATTTTTTCGCCTTCAACGTACCGCAATTTGACCCCCCCCTTTAAGATCGAAAGGAATTCGAAAATTCAAAGACTCAATAAAAATGATTGAATCAAGTTTGACAATATTTACTTTGTCAAAATGGTAGATTTAAATGAGTAGAATATGCTAGAACCAAACTTTTTCCGATTTGCTGGAAATTTCATCGAGATAACCCACTTTTTCGATAAAATCCTTATGTATGACGAATACGACCAATCGGTCTTTTTGAGCGTAGCTCATGTTTTCGTGTCAATACTCAAACTTTTTGAGAGCCGACTTTAAAAGTTGTACTCTCAAAGATGTATCCTTATTTTAAACTATTGATATTTGGCTATATAAGTCGATTTTTGACGAAATTTTCAACCCTCCTAGGGTTTTTCTATGCGCTGAACACGAATCCGCTGTTATTTTTTGCCCTCAGGAATATGGTCAAAAAATGGCTTACAATGAGTTTAAAAAACCCCTTTTTGGGGTTTTAACCTCGTATGGGGTACCTTCCCGTGGTCAAAATCAAAAAATTCTTTCAGATTCAAGTCCCCCATACCAAAAAACCCCCTTTTTTGACATAGGGAACTCGAATCCGAAAGAATTTTTTGATGTTAATGTTGAAAAAAATAAAACAAAAAGGGCACTAAGACAACCATAGCCTCAAGATGAGGCACCATTTATACTTCCGTTGCGACAGTGCATTTTTGTGTCGCGCGACACATTGTGCAACGCGTCGCAAGTTGGTGTTTATAGTCTGTCGCGCGAGCGACTTGTCATGCGATAGTAAGTGGCTTAAAAAGACATTTTTCATCAATAAGCCTCGGTGGTGCAGTGAAAAAGCAGCGGCTTAGTAGTCACAGAGTCACGGGTTCGAATCCGGCTTGGAGCCAAATTTTTTGCATACTCGGCCTTGTGTCGCGTGGTCAACACTTGCGACGTCACAGGCTGTCGCGCGACAGAAACTATAAACGACATTGGAAAAACTGTTCGCACTATGGCGGGCCTCCAGGTACCATAATGCCGAATGCATCCTAAATTAGCAACGAAAAATAAACGTGATTCATTTCCCAAAAGTGGACTGGTGATTGCTTACCCCTTTATATACACAATTAACGCCGCTAATTTTTCCTGGTGGACAAACTATTGTACTAGCGTATCCACAAACTCCAATAAGATTACTAAGGTCAAAGCCAGTGCCAGTGCCATCACTATAGAAGATATTGTTAAAAGCTTTAGGACAATAACATTTTCCTAAAATGGATTTAATTAACACATGGTAAGAGACTAAGTAAAACACTGGTAGTGGATGGGATATGCACTCACAGTAGGGAGATAGAAAAAATGCGCATCGAAATTTAAAAATGGCTAATACCATTCGACTCAAAAGGGTCAAATGGTATTATTTTTTTCACAAGTCAAATGTAGCAGTTTAATGATCAAAAAAAAAATATTTTGGAGACAATTTCTAGTGTCCCATGGAGAAGAGAAAATTTTTGAGTCAACGTTACGACTAGAGTAGAATTTGGAACGGTTACTCCAAGGGTCCCATGGTTTGGTGATACTGGGCTTGTCTCAGACGCTCCTCAAGGCTGGTTCAAATTCAAAAATCCACCAAAAATCAAAATTAAGTCGATTTCTTTCGAGCGACCACTTTTTGGATAGCTAAGCGTATGAGAAACATTATGTAAAAGAAATTATTGACAATGACTTCGATTTCAAGGAGATATGATTTTTTGAAAAAAATGCCATTTTTTCAACTTTTTCAAATTCAAAGGACCATAACTCGGCGAAAATAAAATATTTTTCAATAATTTCTTTTCTAGAATGTTCCTTTCTACAGTAACTATCCAAAAAGTGGTCGCTCGAAGAAATTCGATTTAAACTCGATTTTTAAAAAAACAATCATTAACACCTTCTGATAGAGCCCCATGGGGTTCTATTAGAAGTTTTACGATATATTATTTTTACTTATGCTATTTTTACTTGTCTAATTATCTGAGTCAATTGGTGTTAGCCGTTTTAAAATTAGCGCTATTTTCTCCCATTTTGTTATGATGCTGGAAAGGATCGAATACTTGGAGAATTTAGGCTGTATATTCATTCTGAACAATTTCTGCCTTACCTGTTTGATCACAAATTGCAGTAGTGGGAGTGGTGGGGGTTACAAATACATCCAAAGGTAATATATAGTCAACTCCTTGAAATTGAAAGACATCGTAAATAGAAGGAGGTATACAAAAATAATTGACTAAAAAGCTTCTATTAAATTTTAAAGAATATACAACAACTTTGTTACAACGATAGATGAAAATTTTGTCAAATTTTATGAATAAAATGCTTAACGAGTCCTTTACCCTGAATCAGGGAATTTATCGAGCCCGCGATCTATGTGGCCTTGAAGCCGCTTCTTTGCCACTGCATCATCGAGCCAATTTTTAGAAAATCGTCTTTTTAAACCAAGTGCTAATGCTAGTTTAAAAAATGGCACGCTATTAAATAACTCATTAGCAATCGTTTGAGCCATCGATCTAAAAAAATGAATGTTTCCATAATACAGTTATATGCCTTTGAATTTTACATTTTTTACACTAGCATTATCACTTGGTTTAAAAAGATGTTCAATCTAAAAATTGATTCGATGGTGTAGTGGCAAAGCAGCGGCTTCAAGGCTTCAGGGAAATCAGGTTCAATCCCGCTTGAAGTAAAATTTTTTGCACAAAATAAAAATTCGAAAATTTTTTGTTAGGCTTCGAAAATGCTCGCAATCGATTCCTAGCATAGAAAAACCCCTAGGACAAGTTTCTGGCCGATTTTATAACGTTTTTGGGGGTGTTCCCACTTTTTGCGTGTGAGCACTTTCGAAAAAAATTTTAGGGGTAATTTTATGCGAAAATAACTTTTCTAGGGGTAATTTTATGCGAAAATTCGATTGCGCGCATTTTCGAAGCCTGAAAATTCTCCCTTGACCCTAATTCAGGGAAATAAGAGTGTGTATTGAAGCGAAGATATGAAAATTTTCCCTGAATCAGGGTCAAGGAAGCATCTTCAAGCTTTGAAAATGCGCGCAATCAATTTTTCGCATAAAATTACCCCTAGAAAAGTCATTTTTGCAAAAATTCAAAAAAATTTTTTTCGGAAATGCTGCTGCAAAGTTTACTCCTCAGTTAAAGAGGGTCCACTTTGCAACCATTTCTCAAAAAAAATTTTTTGCCAAAACAGCCTATATAGGAATAAAATCATGCGAAAAATCGTTTGCGTATATTTTCGAAGCGTGAAAATGCTTCCTTGACCTTGATTCAGGGAAAATATAGATTTTTTCGACCTTTTTTATCACTTGGTTTGGAAAAAACGTTTCTCCACAAACTATGTTGTAAATCTCGGAGTCTGTTAGCTCTAGTAATTGATTAGCGGCTAAAAGAACAGTTTATTACATGTTTGATAATTGGGTTGTTTTGATAATTTAGTAAACGGGCCCAGTACGTTTCGCTGACGCATAAATCGACTCATAAGATCCTTGAAAAACCTTTAAAATTTTCACTGCACGGTTTCAACTTTTGGATCGGAAGTATAAACAAGTGTTTATTACTATATTCGTACAAGATAAGATATATATCTATCAAATTGAAAACAAAAAATTGTATATTTTTTAAATTTTTAAAGGTGCTTATAAAAACAACAACAACTTCAACAAATGTTGCCACAACA
Source organism: Acrobeloides obliquus (assembly GCA_034698545.1). Taxonomy (NCBI): domain Eukaryota; kingdom Metazoa; phylum Nematoda; class Chromadorea; order Rhabditida; family Cephalobidae; genus Acrobeloides; species Acrobeloides obliquus. The sequence goes on along the minus strand of JAQGBS010001295.1, from coordinate 12,540 downwards.
CCTCTATGTAGGTTTAAATACAGGATGGACCAAATGAACGGAACACCATGGAATATCAAAAAAGCACAGGGTGTCTAAAAAGTTCTTGCACATATTTTTTAAATGCATTTTTTGACAAATTTTCAAACCTAAGAATCGACAATTTTCTCATAAAGACTATAAACGCCAACTCGCGACACGTCGCTCGACACAAAAATACACTGTCGCGTCGCGACGGAAGTATAAATGGTACCTTACAGTGTAAAAAATTTCTTCGGATTCGTCATGGCCAAAAACCCGCTAGAAAAAATCAGCAATTTTTGGGGCAGTATAACTTTTCGTACAAATATTTTTCGTACGGACTTTTCGTACAGGTACTTTTCGTACAAACACTTTTCGTACGGCACTTTTCGTACAACACACTTTTCGTACGACACTTTTCATACAAATATTTTTCGTACGAACTTTTCGTACGGGTACTTTTCGTACGGTACTTTTCGTACGAACTTTTCGTATAGGTACTTTTTGTACAATTATTTTTCGTTAAAGTCACTGGCCTTCGGAGGCTTTCGGGGCCTAGTCCCGAGACTTTGCGTACGAACTTTTTGTACGGTACTTTTCGTACGAACTTTTCGTATAGGTACTTTTCGTACAATTATTTTTCTTTAAAGTCACCGGCCCCCGGAGGCTTTCGGGGGCTAGTCCCGGGACTTTTCGTACGGCCTAGGCCCCTTTTTTGACCTTTGCTACGAAGAGTACCTGTACGAAAAGTACCCGTACGAAAAGTTTGTACGAAAAATAATTGTACAAAAAGTTATACTGCCATTTTTGGCACTAGCTATAGAAAAATACTGCTATAGAAACTCCAAAAACGCAATTTTTTCGTATTTTTAATCAAAAATCGGAATGGAAGGCTTTTGCAATAAATTTTTTTCCTAAAAAATCCCATTACAAGCGATATTGAATAAGCCCTCGGGCGATTTTTGGTAAATTTTTTAAATCCACTCGTAAATATTGATCACCCTGTAATTTTCCTTAGATTCTCGAAGAAGTCATACAAATTTTCGGAAATGCTCCGAATATTAAACAGGTTTTTTTTCACTTTTTAATGTTTAGCATTGACCCGATAAATTCGACTATCACTTTATTTTCGATATGGCTACCAGTTAAATAAGAGCAAGAAATTAGTAAAGCGAAAAAAGAACGCTTACGCTCTTTTTGGATATTTTTTGGATACATTGGATATTGAGGATGACGCAATTAGCTAGTATTTGTATGGTAGTACTTAAACAATTTTTGTTATTCTCCTCTGAATAGATTATATTTTTATTTGATAGACCCTTTGTCTAAGTAATTCTTAGTAACCAAATGGCAATTTTATTTAATATAATTCTATTTTTATTAATAGTCGTAAAAACTGATGGGTGTATGCAGACACCAATGATAAATCCTAGTATAGTAAGTATTTAACTTCCGAAGACTATGTACAGGATACCCAATCAAACATCCCAATAAAAAAAAATTATATTGGTCGGGGAGAAAACTTGTGGTCAACATAAAAAATTTCTTCTGTTCAATTTTTCCATGTCGAAAAACTCTCGAGTACAACAATAGCCGATTTGGAGAATTTTTTGAAAATTCGATTTTTTTCGGCCCTTTGGTCCCCTAAGGAAAAAATTGAAAATTTTTCATGCATCGAAAATGCGCGCAATCGATTCCTCGCAAAAGTCTGGAGGAGTCATTTTAGTAAAGATTCAATTGAATCTGCAAAAAGTCAGTTACTTTCCGAACAATCAAATATCTCGAAGAACATACATACACAAAGAGGGACTATTCCCTTCTCCAAGGAATAGTCCCTCTTTGTGTATGTATGTTTATTATGGGCTACTACCATACAATCTTGGAAATCCGATTCGCTCTACAAGATGGCGTTATTATTTTTTGAAAATTTCAAATTTTTGCTTTAATACAGAGACTATTCAAAAACCATGAAAATATGTTTAGAAAAATATTGACTAGTAACTTACAAAAGACCGTATCCAAAAATCTTCTTTTTTCGATGAGAAATCGAATTTTCTTATCGGGGAAACTCATGCTTGAACATCCTATATATCTATATCAAATTTTTTTTAAAAAAACAAAAAATATTTTTTTAATTTAAATTTTTTAAAGGTGCTTACAAAAACAACAACGATAGCAACAACAACAACTTCACCAAATGTTGCTACAATAACCACAACACCTCTATGTAGGTTTAAATACAGAGTGGGGCCAAATGAACGGAATACCATCGAATATCAAAAAAGTAGTTAAATATTTATCCAAAAATCAACTGTCTTATGGTAATTTTATGCGGGGAGTCGATTGCGCGAATTTTAAAATTAATGAATAATTATGCTTGACCCCGATTCAGGCAATTTTTGCTTCAATACATCATTCCTTCCTGAATCAGGAGCAGGGAAGCTATTTTGGATTTTTTCTAAAGCCATTTTATCGGGATAATTTTATGCGAGGAATCGAAAAAGAGACTTTTGTTTTTTTCGTGCCAAATTTATAAAAAATTTTCAAAAAACTCTATAGGGAGTTCTATGCGAGAAATCGATTGCGCGCATTGCGGAACATTGAAAACGGATTCTTGACTCTGATTCAGGGAAGGCATGAATTTCTTAAACGAAAGTCGCTTGAATCATAGTCAAGGAAGCGTTTACAAGATTCGCAAATGCGCGCAATCGATTCTATGCATAAAATTACTCAAATGGATGATTTTTAGATAGTTATTCAATAAATTTTTTGATATTTGATGGTGTATCATTTCATCTAACCCACCCTATATACAAACAATAAGTGTAAATTGGTAAGTATAATGTATGAAAAACTGATATATTCGGAAAGATCATGAAAAATGGAGCATTTTTTATGATCTTTCCGAATATATTAGTTTTTCATATGGTTGTAAATGAGTGCTTTTCAGTAAAAAAATTACGTTAGATTTCGGCTGACCCCCCTCCCGTTAGATTTTGTTAGAAAATCTCAGACCCCCTTCCGGGAAACGTAATTTGTGAATGACCCCATATGTATGAAATGGGTAAATATCTTTCTGCACCCTCATTACGTGTACCCCTCTAAAACATAGGGTGCGTGAAATGAAGGTGTGCGGAATGATAGCTAGCCCATTCATTCAATTGAAAATAATCTCGAAAATTTTAGCAACGACAAGCACTACACCGATAACCACAAGCACTACAACCACTACATCAACTCCGACTACTACAACAAGTACTACCACGGCTACAATAACCCTTACACGTATTTTTTATGACTTTTATTTTAAACTCGTTTTTTAGCTTGTGTCCCACCAGATGGTTCAGCTGGTATCACCATATCACCAAACGATCTTATAAGCAATGGAGATATAATTGTGTCTGGTAAGGAAATAATCGTTTAGTTTGCTCTAATAAGGGTGACGCAAAAAAGAGATTTTGATTTTTTTTCGTTTTGAGAAATTTAGTCCAAAAAATCACAAAAATCTCACTTTTTTGCGCCTCCCTTTAATTTTTTATCTGTATCTAGGTACTTGTAATTGTGGAGACATTGATCAGAGAGCATTTTCACCAGGGCAAGCCGCTCCATTACCAACTACAAATCCACCACCAATTTGGGCAGTGGAGCTTTGTTCCCCCATCATTGATCCCTTCTGCACTTGCTTTGATCAATGTGCATGTACTTATGGGGGACAATGCTATATAATAGCAACTAATCCAGGAGCTGGAAATTTTGACAACGATGTTTATTATTATCCATTCAGTGATGGCACGTTTTATGCATATATATCCACAGGTCAAACGTTTGATGATCAAACGGGGCAGCCAGTTACATTGCCAGTTCCATTTCAAGTGACTGCCGCCGGATGTAGTGGATGTCCTGCATTAAGAGCATCGCTGGCACTTTCGTGTACAATAATTGGACCTTTTAATGTGTTTTGATAATAGTAGCACAAGAAATGGTTATTTTATAGTTTCAAATTATATATTAGACCAGAGGGCGAAAAGATGCCATCACCCATAACCACCATAGGTCGGCAAGGTGGGGGGGGGGGACCCCCGATGTGGTGGTCCCCTTCCCCTCAACGCCTCATTAAATTCGGCTAAGATTTTTAAAAAAAGGACCTTTTTTTTAGCTTCAGATAGTCTTCTGACATCCAATTTTTATGGACCACTTTATGTTCGGCGGGGTCCATGCGGTGGTCTCCCCCCTCAATTTTGGGTCCATGCGATGGTCCCTCCTCAATTTTGGGTCTATGCGTGCGTCAGTCAGGGAGAGACTCCCCCCTCCCTTGCCGACCTATGATAACCACCCAGGAGGTTTATTTTCATCTGGATTAAATTTAAATCCTTATTTTAATCTTGTTAAATTAACGTCTAAAATTTTTAATCCGTATAATCATCTTTTGAATTTAATCTGGATTTAAATTTTCTTTGTAATTTTTAATTATAAAGTCGAACTAGGATTAAAAATCAATCTTTGCTTTGAGATGTCCGTTTTCGATGCGGTTTTTTTATTGTTTTAAGTATTTTGGTCATGTTGATTCCAAATTCGAAGTTCCTTGTGGATGATGGGTGGGTGAATTTTTGGTGCTTCACCTATTTTTTCGCCCCCTGATTTATGTTTCACCTTGCACTTTTGCCACTGCCGTAACGTTCAAGGAAAAGGCGATATGTAACGGAAACGAGACCACGGTGGTGGAAAGTATGGCTAAAAGTGGCATACGGACTGGCCAAAAACCCGCTAGAAAAAATCAGCAATTTTTGGCACTAGCTATAGAAAAATACTGCTATAGAAACTCCAAAAACGCAATTTTTTCGTATTTTTAATCAAAAATCGGAATGGAAGGCTTTTGCAATAAATTTTTTTCCTAAAAAATCCCATTACAAGCGATATTGAATAAGCCCTCGGGCGATTTTTGGTAAATTTTTTAAATCCACTCGTAAATATTGATCACCCTGTAATTTTCCTTAGATTCTCGAAGAAGTCATACAAATTTTCGGAAATGCTCCGAATATTAAACAGGTTTTTTTTCACTTTTTAATGTTTAGCATTGACCCGATAAATTCGACTATCATTTTGTTTTCGATATGGCTACTAGTTAAATAAGAGCAAGAAATTAGTAAAGCGAAAAAAGAACGCTTACGCTCTTTTTGGATATTTTTTTGGATACATTAGATATTGAAGATGACGCATTTAGCTAGTATTTGTATGGTAGTAATTAAACAATATTTTTTATTCTCCTCTGAATAGATTGTATATTTATTTGATAGACCCTTTGTCTAAGTTATTCTTAGTAACCAAATGGCAATTTTATTTAATATAATTCTATTTTTATTAATAGTCGTAAAAACTGATGGGTGTATGCAGACACCAATGATAAATCCTAGTATAGTAAGTATTTAACCTTCCGAAGACTATGTACAGGATACCCAATCAAACATCCCAATAAGAAAAATTATATTGGGTCGTTCGGAAAGTAACCGGCTTTGGAAGATTCAATCGAATCTTTATAAAAATGTTTCCTCCAGGAGTTTTTCTATGCTGGAAATCGATTGCGACATTGCCGAGCGCTGAAAATGCTTCATTGATCCTGATTCAGGGAAAGGATTGGGTATATTGAAGCGAAAATTAACTAAAGCTCAAATTTTCGCGGAAAATCGGCTGTCTGGGATGGGAAGGGTTCTAGGCGGCAAATCGATTGAGCGCATTTTAGAGCCATGAAAATTTTCCCTGACACTGATCTAAATGATCTTCGTTACGAAAGCTTTTTAGGGAGAAAACCTGTGTTCAAAATAAAAAATTTCTTCAGTTCAAGTTTTCCATGTCGAAAAACTCTCGAGTACAACAATCAGCCGATTTGGAGAATTTTTTGAAAATTCAATTTTTTTCGACCCTTTGGTCCCCTAAGGAAAAAATTGAAAAAAAATTGAAAATTGTTCATGCATCGAAAATGCGCAATCGATTTCTCGCAAAACCTTGGAGGAGTCATTTTAGTAAAGATTCAATTGAATCTGCAAAAGTCAGTTACTTTCCGAACGATCCAATATCTCGAAGAACATACATACACAAAGGGGGACTGTTCCTCCGCCACCATTACTCATAGATCCCCTTCCATACATGTACAAGGGGAAATTATCCCGAACCACTGATCTATCAAATTTTTTGGCCATCCATCCTGCCCGAAAATTCAAAAATTCTTTTGAAAAATCATAAGAAGAACCCTTATGTTCTTTAAAAATCTTGTAGAGGCATCGAAAAACGATTGTACTCCAAAAATTTTGGGAATCCGAGAATAAGTTTTTGAGAATGTATGAATTGCAAAGTTCTTAAGAAGTGGTCGAAAAATCGGAGCTAGTAGCCTTTTGCCCAGCCAAGTAACAGTGTTTTTTCGACCTGAAAATTTTTTTTCTAAAAGTTACCCTATTACCCCTAATTTGATGTGGGGAATCCGAATTTCGCATTCCCGAAACGTAAAAACGTTTCTTTGACTATGATTCAGCGATTTTAAAGTCGATTTTCTAGTAAAAAACCAAATTTTTTTCGATTTTTGTTCAAAAACACAAGTCTAAAATCGCTGAATCATAGTCAAAGAAGCGTTTTTACGTTTCGGGAATGCGAAATTCAGATTCCCCATATCAAATTAGGGGTAATAGGATAACTTTTAGAAAAAAATTTTCGGGTCGAAAAAACACTGTTACTTGGCTGGGCAAAAGGCTACTAGCTCCGAAAAATCAAATATTTTTTGAATTTTTATATTCTTTTTCGACCATTTCTTAAAGGGGGTCCAAATTAGGGCCCTTTCTCCAAATTTTGTTGTTGAAAAATGATGTTCTAGGGGTAAAAATAGGGTAAAAACTCGATTGCGCACATCCCCGTCGCATGAAAATGCTTCCTTCACCTTGTTTTCGCAAAAATAGCGCTATTTCACGTTTGCTAGTGTTACTTTCGCTAGTGCTATTTTCGTGAAATAGTGCTATTTTCGCGGAAACAAGGTGAAGGAAGCATTTTCACGCGACGGGGATGTGCACAATCGATTTTTCACCCTATTTTTACCCTTAGAAGGTCATTTTTCAAAAAAATTTTTTTGGAGAAAAAGCCCTAAATTGGACCTACCTTTAAGAACTTGAAATTCATTTTCTCAAAAACATATTCTCGGATTTCCAAGATTTTATGAGGTACTACCATTTTCGATGCGCTCTACAAGATGGCGTTATTATTTTTTTTAAATTTCACAAGGAAAAAATTTCAGGTTTTCGCTTTAATACACACATTTTCATGATTTTCACAGACTATTCAAAAATCATGAAAATATTTTTAGAAAATATTGACTAACAACTTAAAAAGACCGTATCCAAAATCTTTTTTCTTCGATGAGAAATCGAATTTTCTTATCGGGGGAACTCACGCTTGAAAATCCTGTATATCTATCAAATTGAAAAAAAAATTGTATATTTTTTTAATTTAAATTTTTTAAAGGTGCTTACAAAAACAACAACAACAGCAACAACAACAGCAACGATAGCAACAGCAACTTCAACAAATGTTGCTACAACAACCACAACATCTCTATGTAGGTTTAAGTACAGGGTGGACCAAATGAATACCATCGAATATCAAAAAAGTAGTTAAATATTTATCCAAAAATCAACTGTCTTGTGGTAATTTTATGTGGGAAATCGATTGCGCGAATTTTAAAATTAATGAATAATTATGCTTGACCCCGATTCAGGCAATCTTTGCTTCAATACAGCACATTCTTACCTGAATCAGGGACAGGGAAGCTATTTTGAATTTTTTCTAAAGCCATTTTATCGGGATAATTTTATGCGAGGAATCGAAAAAGAGACTTTTGTTTTTTTCGTGCCAAATATAAAATTTTTCAAACATGACTCTATAGGGAGTTCTATGCGAGAAATCGATTGCACATTGCGGTAAATTAAAAACGCATTCTTGACCCTGATTCAGGGAAGGCAAATACTTATTGAGCGAAAGTCGCTTGAATCATGGTCAAGGAAGCGTTACAAGATTGACAAATGCGCGCAACCGATTCTCCGCATAAAATTACCCAAATGGATGATTTTATATAATTATTTAACAAATTTTTTGATATTCGATGGTGTATCATTTCGTCTGACCCACCCTATATACAAACAATAAGTGTAAATTGGTAAATATAATGTATTTTTAAGTATTAGGTTAGATTTCGGCTGACCCCCCTCCTCGTTAGATTTCGTTAGAAAATCTCAGACCCCCCTTCCGGGAAACGTAATTTGTGAATGACCCCATATGTATGAAATGGGTGTCTTTCTACATCCTTATTACGCGCACACCTATAAAACATAGGGTGCGTGTAATGAAGGTGTGCGGAATGGTAGCTAGTCTATTCATTTAATTGAAAAGAACCTCGAAAATTTTAGCAACCACAAGCACTACACCGATAACCACAAGTACTACAACCACATCAACTCCGACCACTACAACAACTAGTACTACTACAACTACAGCAATCACGACTACAACAACCCCTATACGTATATTTTATGACTTTTATTTTAAACTCGTTTTTTAGCTTGTGTCCCACCAGCTGGTTCAGCCGGCATCACCATATCAGCAAGTGATCTTGTAATGGGTATAGCTGCGGCTGGAGCTGGGAGTATACCTGTGTCTGGTAAGGAAATAATCGTTTAGTTTGCCCTAATAAGGGTGACGCAAAAAAAGAGATTCTTGTTTTTTTCGTGCCAAATTTATATAAAATTTTCAAAATGACCCTATAGGAAGTTATTCTATGCGAGAAATCGATTGCGTGCATTGCCAGATCCTCAAAACGCTTCTCTGATCCTGATTTTACAAAAAATCGAAAAATTGCGCAAAAACTCTTTTTTGAGCATCGGGTGGCTTAGATCAGAGAAGCGTTTTCAGGATCTGGAAATGCGCACAATCAATTTTTCATATAGAAAAATTTCCAATAGGGTCATTTTGAAAAAGTTTAAAAAAAATTTAGCTCAACAAATCACAAAAATCTCATTTTTATACGCCTCCCTTTAATACCTTTTTATCTATATCTAGGTTCTTGTGCTTGTGGAAACAATCTTAGAGCATTTTCACCAGGGCAAGCCGCTCCATTACCAACTCCAAATGCACCAAATTGGGCAATTGAACTTTGTAATCCGGCCACCATGAATTTCAATTGCAATTGCTTTACTCAATGTGCATGTACTTATACGGGACAATGCTATGTAATAGCAACTAATCCAGCAGCTGGAAATTTTGCTAGCACTGTTTTTTATTATCCATTCAGTGATGGCACGTTTTACGCATATATACAACAAGGTGCAGGGATTCAAACGTTTGATGATCAAACAGGGCAGTCAGTTGCACTGCCAATTCCATTCCAGGTGGCTGCCGTCGGCTGTGGTGGATGCTCTGCATTAAGATCATCGCTGGCACTTTCGTGTACAATAACTGGACCTTTTATACCAGCAGTTTGATAATAGTATCACAAAAACTTGTTATTTTATGATTCAATTATATTTAGACCCATTTAAAATAAATATTAGCTAGGACTGAGCATTCATTAAAGCTAAAAAAGCCGTTAACCGGCTTAAGTTAAAACCTTTAAAGAAAAAGCCATTAAAGGACCAGTCCAATCACCATAATTTACAACCATAAGAAAAATGGATAAATTCAAAAAGATCATGAAAAATGGAGCATTTTTTATTTTTACGGCATGTTCTGAATCGTTGTAGTTTTCGAGATAATTGTGTTTGAAGTTTTGAATTTGCATACAAGCTCTTCATTGTAATACACAAACTTTTTTGAATTTTTTGCGGAAAAATCGATTTTTGCATCAATTTTTTCAATTTTCATAAAATGAACATTGTAGATATAATTTTTTATTGCCTTATTTTCGTAAATTCCATGTGGACACCCTGGGGTACCCCTCTGGAAAAAATTAAAAATTAAAATTTTTATTTTTACCTTTTCAACTTATGCATTTGGTCAGAAAATAAAAAACTTTGCCTTCATAACGCAGTTGATAAATCGTTAGTCTTTCAGACGGAAAGGTACAAGTTCGATCCCCGTCTCCGCCTAAATATTTTTGCTTTTTTAACAATAGCATAGCGGTGCGTTACAAATATACATTTTATCGTTTTCGAACGTTAACACGATGGTGAAAAATTTTTTGAAAAAAATTTTCCTTGGAGTCGTTTGGCACTTATGAAGTTAGGGTCCTATATCGAAATTTTATCCTTTTTACGAATGGCCATAACTGCTCGTAGAAATTGTTTCAGAGTCTCAGCGACCACTTATTCGCTTCCACTCGATCCCCTCTACATTTTTTCTCTATACCACTTTGGAAAGTTTTCGATTCAATAAAAAGTTCTGGGGCATGTTTTGAAAATATGCGAATTTTAAGGTCGGATTTTTGACATAAAATGCCATTTTTCGCCATGATGCATATTTTTTCAGCCAAAATGGTAAAGACAAAAGTTGTAGCTTAGAACGCCAACAATTTTTTGTTATATAAATCATGGGGTCTAGTCGATATTTTGGGGGTCAAAATTAAATGTTCTTCCTAAAGAACATTTATTTTTTTAATAAATGTTCTTTTTTTGATAAAACAGATTTATTTTAAAAAAACGAAAAATTGGATAGAAATTGAAAAATATCGAAAAAAATTGAAATTCAAAAGAAAAATTGAAAATCGTAAAAATTCGAAAAAAATATAAAAAAATTTTGAAAAAAATTGACCCGAAAAAAGCAAAAAATATTTTGGGATGGTCCCTTGAGCGCCGCAGGCGCTCGGTCTCCCGGTTCAGCAACCGATGTAAAAAAATACCGCGATTTTTTAGACGGGACCGGTATGGGATAGATCGAATACTAAAACATTCGAGAGATTTTTAATGATTTATAATCAAAGACGCGTTTTAATGCTTCATTAATACGCGCGATCAACTCTAATGTTAATTTTTAAAATAGGAACAAATTTAACCGATAAGCGAAAGTTGATGAACGTAAAACTTCTAATAGAAATCTTTAGTTCAGAGAAATCGAGCTTTTTGGTTGAGAGAAATCGAGTTTTTGAATGACCTGCATTTTACTATCCTTTCTTCATTATTTTTTAGACTAATGACTTAACTTATAGGTGATTTATCAAAAATTGGATGCGTGTAATTATTTTTTTCAATTTTTTAAATAAAGTTTTTAGCCATAGAAATATTAAAAAGCATAGTTTACTAGTAGGGAGTGTACACCGGTCCCTCAGGATGGATGGGTGAATGGCCTTTCAGGGGCTCTAGGAATTTTGCCAACGATATGAGGTCTTGCATTAGATGACTTTTGCCAACGGAATTTGCCAACGAAAAAAGCGGACTTTTACTAATGAATTTTATAATGTTCAATCATTAAATAGATTTTTATTGAATAAACAACCATTTTTAAGGTTGCTTTAATTGAATGCTGTCTGATTCAATAAATAATTTTATTATGACAAAAGTAGATGAATTATCCGGGCAATAAATTTTTATGTTTTGTCGTTGGCAAAAGTCGTTGGCAAAATTCCTAGAGCCCTTTCAGGGGATACAGAGAGGGTACATGATAAAAAAATTAATGTGGGGAGGGGGTTGTACCCCCTCCCCCCCCCCTCTTGGTAACCTATGCTGTAGAGGCTCTGAATTTCAGTAAAAATGAGTTTTTTTGCCTCTAGTTGAATTTTTTGATGAAATAGATCAGTATTTCTATTTTTTCGCGGAAATGTGGTTTTCGCTCTTTTCAGTAAAACTGTTGTAACTTTTTTAGTTTGATGAATTTTCAAATATAACCCATTATTAAAAAATATCTCAGAATACCCTCTTTCAAATGCAAAACAAACCTAGATCAAAAGGATGCGTGGTTTTTTTCTGTGACTCTGACAAGTTTGAAAAAATAAAAATTCAAAAATTACATTTTCGAGATATACAGGATGACACAAAATTACTGCAACACTTTTCATTTATAGTGATTTGATGTTCTTCTTGCTTTATTTGACCATTTTCTTGTATTTTTGGAACTTTTTTAAATCTACCTCACGATTTAGGAAAACATTCTACATTTTTATATCTAAAATCAGAATGCAAAACTTTTCGCCTAATGCTGTTTTTCAATTTTAAAAATTCGTTTGAATTTTTGTATATCTTCGATGGCGACCCTACATCTCGCCCAAAATCAGCTCGGCTAATCGACATCTCGCCCAAACTACAACTCGGCCAAAATACAACTCGCCCAAACTACAACTCGGCCAAAATATTCCTCTCATCGAGTAGAGTCGATTGGTGTAAGCGAAAAGTATTTTGGCCAAGTTGTAGTTTGGGCGAGTTGTATTTTGGCCGAGTTGTAGTTTGAACGAGTTGTAGTTTGGGTGAGATGTCGTTTGGCCGGGTGATTGCCAGTTGGTGACATTTACCGTATTTATTCTAATAGAAGACCAGTCTCTATTAGAAGACCATGGTCTTCTATTCGTTGTATATAGATCAACAA
>JAQGBS010001294.1:0-16292 GCA_034698545.1 Acrobeloides obliquus | reverse complement strand
TGACACAAAAATTATCCAATTTGAAAATTGTTTTGGGTTATTGAAACGAAAACATGAATCAGAATTTTCGTTTCAATTGTTGAGAAAGTACCTTTGATTACAATATGAGAATCTACGGCAGCGCTACCCTTCATCTTTGCTCCACCATAAACGTAGTTAGTATTAGAGTAGTTCCACTCGTTGCTACAAATAAGAAACACTTATGACAGATATCTTACCTAGCTCTTTTACAATGATCATATTCTTGAAAAGAAATCGCAACATCTTCCATGCTTATACTATGGATAAGCCAATATGGATTCTCATCTTCTAGATTTTTAATGCAATTCAATTCTTTTTGTATAAAATTTACTTTCGTCTAAGATATTTCCAAAACCAGCTAAAAATGCTATGCCACCGGGGTACTCTTGATAATGGTGGGGTAAACAAATACTCGAGATATTTTCGTTGAATGTTAATAGTCGTTCTAACTAAAATAGTCCGATCCAAGAATTTTTCTCCGAGAATTTCAAATCATATAACCTCCACTTATTCCAATTATCTCTTCAAGAGCTCCAGACTCGGGATTACTAACCGAATCTAACCTAAACTAAGCCTGACCTACCGTAATCTAGTCTAAGTCTAAGCCTAAAACTACGTCTAAGACTAAGCCTTTGCTTAAACTAATCATACGCATAAACCTAAGCCTAAGCCTATGCTACTTTCGTAGTATGAAACTCTTACTTCGAATATCGCAATTTCATTTGGACTAATATCAGCGATATTATTATCAAAAGTTGTGATATCTTTCACCTTGACGACTTCACCCTCATTGGCATATATCGAACCAGCATGGATGGAGAAATATCGTCGCCTGACATCCATTAGCATTACATGATTATAGCAATGTGCAGCAGTTAATACAAATTTTGGTGCAATTATAAACCTGGTGCACATTTTTTCTCCATTAAAATGAATGGACACAACCCAGGGCCAATCACCAATAAGATCAGTCCTTTTCAGTACAGATGTCTTTGGACGTTCTTGATTATATGAAATACCACACTTTTTTCCGAAGGCTAAGAGATGAAAACTGGAGAAAAGAAACTGTTTGAAAATCATTTTGAGTCTTATAATGATGTAAAATTAGATTTTATTTATCTTTTTTCATTTAACAGATGACATCAAGCTGGATCAACCACAAAGTAAGTTGACAGGGAAGTAAATTTATAGTATAAACAGACTAGCATAAATACACTTGGTTAAAAAAATGTCACAGCCTAACACTGAATATTTTAGTAATATTTGGATACCTAAATTAGCACATAACATGTTTAAATAGCTTTAAGCGTACCATTTTGAGATCCTAATATATAAAATGGATAATCCATAAGTATGCCTTAGTTTGTCATTAAACGATGTTTATCAAAATTTTACTGGTTAGTCTATTTTTAGTCTATTTTTTATATGGTCAAGTTATTGGCGATGAATGTGGTATTGTACATAACCAACTAAAGCCCAAAACAAGCATCATTAATCAAGGAATATTAGAAGGAGATTGGCCATGGGTAGTATCCATTTTTGATAACGGAGAAAAGATTTGTACAGGAAGTATTATTTCACCAAAATTTGTCTTAACTTCTGCTCATTGTTATAACGAACAAATGCTAAATAAAAAGATACGGAGACATTCGTTTTCCATCCATGCTGGAACCATATATCCGAAAGAAGGAGAAGTCGTTCGTGTGACAAAGATAACAACTTTCGATGAAGCTATTTTAGAAGTGGCTCGAAATGATATAGCAATTTTGGAAGTAAGCTCGTCTCTCAAAATTGGTACAACATTGAATTTAGCTTGAACGTTCCCTCATATTCAATCATAATGTTTCAAGCATTTGCCTCCCGAAATCTTTTCGTGAATTCCCGGACAACATGGCGTTTGTAGCGGGCTTTGGAAATAAATTATATGAACGTATGTTTTTTTAATATCTAGACTTTCAACAAATTAGCGCGCTCCCGAGGAATAGTGTCAAACACAGCGCTGCTGCGCCGCGCTCCAGTGCGTCAGAAACAAACGAGGTTCGCAGCGCCTCGCTTCCGTCTCAAAAAAATTTTAAAAAACACATAGCGATGGGCTTGCGAAAAAGAGGTACCCCTAAAAAATTTTTAATCGATTTTTCCTGAAAATTTCATCTAGCTATTTCTTCGTAGCATAGCACCAGAAATCTAAAAAGTCTTAGTGAGGTGGGTGTTGACCGTAGGTTTTCGAGATAGCTAATACAAACACAAACACATGCGTATATAGTTTTAAGATTAAAAATGCTAATAAATACCTCGATTTAGGATTTCGTTTTTATTTTCAAGATGGAGAATATAATAACCGTTTAAATAACGTGAAAATTCCATTTCAAGAATTTGATTATTGTGACCCGAAGTAAGATACTTTATAAAATGTCAAAGGATATCCATTGTCTCGCCAATAGTAGATATGGTCGAAAATCTAAGGACCCTCTTCGACCCAGAAAGTATCAAAAAGCGGGGATTAGGAGACTCTTAGATGCCTATGTCAGACTAAAGGGACCCCCATTGGAAAAATTCCCATTTTGGATCTCTCTATCCCCCTATGCTTTAGTCCTTTAGCTCTAGTCCTAACCCTAAATCTTCATATACTTGCGGCAGCTAAATAGCATATGATGCCGACATTTTAGTAAAGAATGGAACTATACCTCATCCAACTATATCTGTGCCGGTGACAAGGGTGTTGTTAAGGTAAACAATTTATTTAAGCAATCTAGTAAGTATAAAACGATCTTTAGGGCGATAGTGGTTGTCCTTTAATGATAAAAACCCCGGTACTTCAACAAGGTAGTTATAAATCTCGATGGATTGCCGTAGGAGTTGTTGTCGGTGGAAATTACATTCGTGAAAGAGAACGAGACTTTTTATTATGGTCACATTGTAGGCGCTGGAGTTAAGTCTTATAAATATCCATTATTTAGCTTTGTTTACAAGAATTAGCTATTACTGTGATTGGATAGAAGACGTTACTGACGGAGATGCGAAATGTAAGGTTGACAATAATCTCTTCATGCTATGATCTGATTTAGGTATCGAAGTTTTTGGGAATAAATTTTCGACTGCAAAATCTACTTTTACGGCATCTACTAAACCCACAACATCTGCTGTTTCTGAAGTTGTTCAATATTCTGGCGGATGCTATGATCAAGATAATGCTACGTATAAAAGTTGGTCTTCCGAGGATCTATTATTGAAAATCATTAAAAGTTGTCCTACGTCTAAGGATGATAATCTTTGTGCAAAAGGTTCTCGTGTTCGGTCGTTTTGTCCGGAATCATGTGGACTGTGCACAGAAAATGAATTTCTTCGTCCATATCCGCCTAATGCAACTTGTTTCAATGCTGAGAAACGTTTAAATCCTTGTCTTCGTTATAAAGACGATGACATTTGTGATGATCCTCAACATCCAGAATATGGTATGGCACGATCTAGGTGCGCGTATACATGTGGTTTTTGTTAATTTAAAATTGAAATAAATCACTTAATAATTTTGAGATCACTTGACATTATTTTAACAATATGTGGTAAAATAATAAGATGATTTGTTCCTAGTAATATCACACACATACAGTTCTACAGTTTGCACTGCCTTCTGCTGTATAAGGTGATTGTATGCATCTGGATCTTTCACAGCACTTTTAAAGCTTCCTGGGTGTCCAATCGCCACAATTCTCGTCGGTAGGGCATTCCAGATTTTCTTAGTGGCATTTAAGGAGCTGTTTTGAACGGCTCAAAGTCTTCTGGTTGACATAATGAGCTCGGCCTGTTTGCATTTCGTAGCAACTCTTCGAATGTGGTATCTGTAGTTTAGCTTCGGATCCAAGTCAGCTCTAAGGTATCGATTGCTCAACTTGTTCAATCTTTTCGTCTAGTGCCACTGTAAAATTACGAAATTACGGGGATTTTCAGGTTTTATAGGCGGGGAACATAAATGTTTAGGTTTCGGAGGTTGCAAACCTAATACTAGGGTGTATATTGTACTTCCGCTAATAAGCCCAATTTTTTGAGCCATTTTAGGGGTATAAAAAACGCAAATTTTTTGAAAAAGTCTGTATATTGACACGAAAACATGACTTATTCTCAAAAAGACCGATTGGATCGTATTCAGCATGCACTCTTACGCACTACTGGAAAAAATTTTCATCGAAAACGAGTGAAAAATGCTGATTTTCTATATATTTTTTGGGCAGCAACAACTACAACTTTTTGGGCGGAAAAATGCTACAACCCAATATTTTTTACTTTATACCCAATAAAAAAATAAATATTTTTGAATCAAATTAAAGAGGTGGTGACAATCACAACCCAGGGCCAATCACCAATCAAATCAGTCCTTTTCAGTACAGATGGCTTTGGACGTTCTTTATGAAATGCCACGCTCTTGTCCGAGGGATGAAAATTGAAGAAAAGAAACAGTTTGAGTCTTATAACTGATGTAAAATTTCGATTTTATATATCTTTTTTCATTAAACAGATGACATCAAGCTGAATAAACTTTATGTTACCATGAAGAAAGCTATACAGGGAAGTAAATTTATAGTATAAACAGACTAGCATCAATTACACGTGGTTAAAAAATGTCACACCCTAACACTGAATATTTTACTAATTTTTGGTTACCTAAATTAGCACATAACATGTTTAAATAGCTTTAAGCGTACCATCTAATATATAAACAGAATAATTCATACACATGCCTTAGTTTGTCATTAAATGATGTTTATAAAAATTTTACTGATTAGTTTATTATATGCTAAAGTTATTGGCTATGAATGTGGTATTGTATCTAACCAAAAAAATGCCAAAGGCAGCATCATTAATCAAGGAATATTAGAAGGAGATTGGCCATGGGTGGTATCCATTTTTGATAACGGAGAAAATATTTGTACAGGAAGTATTATTTCACCAAAATTTGTCTTAACTTCTGCTCATTGTATTAACAAACAAATGCTAATTAAAAAGAAACGAAGACATTCTTTTTCCATTCATGCTGGAACCATATATGCGAATGAAGGAGAAGTCATTCGTGTGAAAAAGATAAAAGCTTTCGATGAAGTTTATTTAAAAGTGGCTCGAAATGATATAGCGATTTTGGAAGTAAGCTCGTCTTTAAAAATTGGTACAACATTGAATTTAGCTTGCACGCCCAGTCATATTCAATCATAAGGTCTCAAGCATTTGCCTCCCGAAATTTTTCCATGAATTCCCGGGAGACATGGCGTTTGTAGCGGGCTTTGGAAATATATTATCTGGAGGTATGTTTTTTTAATATCTAGACCGTGCGCCGACGGCGCAACAATTTGGCGTTCTCCCGAGGGATAGTGACAAACACAGCGCGCGCTACGTGCATCAGAAACAAACAAGGGTGGCTGCGCCGCGCTCCCGTATTAAAAAGACCCATGACGATGGGTTTGCGTAACAAAAACTGGTAAGCCCTAAAAAATTTTTAATCGACACAAATAAACACATGCGTAATATAGTTTTAAGATTAAAAAGCTAATAAATACCTCGATTTAGATCATAGATATCATTACCAAGAAGAATATGATAATCTTTTAAAAAACGTGAAAATTCCATTTCAAGAATTTGATTATTGTGACCCGGCGAAGTAAGATACCTTATAAGATGTCAAAGGATGTCCATTGTCTCGTCACATAGTGGATATGGTCGAAAATCTAACGACCCTCTATCTATTCGACCCTTGGGATCTCTCTATCCCCTATGCTTTAGCTCTAGTCCTAAGCCTAAGTTGTCATATACTTGCGGCAGCTAAATAGTATATGATATTTTAGTAAGGAATGGAACTATACCTCATCTAACTATATCTGTGCCGGTGACAGGATGAAGGATGTTGCTATGGTAAACAATTTATTGTAAGCATACAACGATCTTTAGGTGGAGAGTGGTGGTCCTTTAATGATAAAAAAATCGGTACTTCAACAAGGTAGATATCAATCTCGATGGATTGCCGTAGGAGTTGTTGCCGGTGGAAATTACATTAATGAGAAAAAACGAGAACAATCATTATGGTCACATTGTAGGCGTTGAAGTTAAGTCTTATCAAGTATCTATTATTTAGCTTTCTTTACAAGAATTAGCTATTACTGCGATTGGATAGAAGACGTTACTAACGGAGATGCGAAATGTAAAGTTGACAATAATCTCTTCAAGCTATAATCTGATTTAGGTATGGAAGTTCTCAGTCATCCATTTTTGACTGCAAAATCTACTTCGTGATGATCCTCAAAATCAAGAGTATACGAAGTTGGTGCGCGTATACATGTGGCGTTTGTTAATTTAAAATTGAAATAAATCACTGAATGAATTTTGAAATATACCAGGTTCTTTGAGAGGTACTTTCTCAACAAGCTGCATATTTTTTAAATCATTATAATTCTTGAAGGAAAAAGTTTTGAGGCATAACCAATGGAGGTTCGAATCCGTGAAAGCCGTCGTACCGACACTTGAAAAATTACGCCTGTCGTACGAAACAACTGCTAGTATAACGATGAAATTTGATCTTGTAGAACTTTTATTGTACTCGGCGAGGTCGTAGCCGATTTGAATGGGTTTGGTGTCGTTTTGTAGATCGCATTTCTAGCTATCGTAAAAAATTTTGTCGTACTAAAAATTTTAGACCGTCGCACTTTGATTTTTTCCTAGACAAAAAGGGTTTTCGTTTCAATATACAAAAATTTATTTTGCATTTTTGATCGGAGAAAATAATTTTTTTACGCAAACTTCAATTAGCAAAGTTGTTCAACATAAAATTCCCTGTCGGTTGATGTTATTTTTCACGATTTTAAAGCAAAAATTTCAAAAAAGTCTGATTATTACAACGAAAACATGTACCCGAATTCATATTTTCAAATGCATTTATCTCGATGGGGAAAGCAATTCAGATGATGCCGTAAAAACAAAAAATGCTCCATTTTTCATGATCTTTCCGAATATATTATTTTTTCATATGACTGGACTGATCCTTTAAGAGTATAAAGAGTATAATCGTACAAAAAATGAAGTGAACAAACGAGCAAGATGGAAGAAAACTACACTATGTTTGTCTAGATGACCCGTTATGACGTCAAATGGATCCACTGAACGGTTATCGGCTTTTCGTAGTGGTCATTTGTAAACAAGAGAAAACAACTTAGAAATCACATCCAACTCGATGAACCGGAGGATGTTAGGGTCGGCACAAGCTCGTATATTCTATCATACTAAACGCAAGCAAAAGTACGATAGCCCATAAGCTATCGTACGATCGTAAAATTACGAAAAAGTGCGATGAAATTTGCCGCAAGCTGTCGTACGTTCGTACGATGCAGTACGATGGCATCGTACGAAATTTGTCGTACTTTGGGGTCATCACAAATGCCTTGGTCTTTGTAGCTCTTACAGAATTCGTCTCGTTTTTCTTGATCTTTATTTTGCTCATTCTTGATATTTGACGAACCTCCAGGTATGGAAATATTTATACCTAAACTTATTTTTTTAAAGAAATAACAACCATTACATGCCTACGCCTAAGCCTTAGATTAAGCTAATCATACGCCTAAGCCTAGACCTAAACATGAGCCTGATCCATGCACGTAGCGAGGGGAGGGGGTAATATGACAATTGCCCTCCCCCCCCCGTGAGGAACAATTTTGAGAAAATCACAAGGGTACCCCTTTACGTTTTTGTCCAAATTTGTCAAAAATCATAATGGTTCCCACGTGTCATATTTGTCACACAAAACGGGACAAATAATTGACTAAAGCGGCAAAGGTGGCAGATTCGGTCACTCTTATCATCTAAGTGTCACGCTTATCTGAGTGTCCAGTTGTCATTTGAGTGTCAAGTTGTCACTTGAGCAGTGACGTAGCCAGAAATTTTTCAACGGGGGGGGGGGCGTACCAAGCCTTTTTTTTTAAAAACCATAAGGGGGGCCCTTATGTTTTTTCGGGCTTTCGGCCCGTAAGAGGGGAGGTACCGATACCCCCTCCCCTGTGGCTACGTCACTGCACTTGAGTGTCACACTTGTCACCTGAGTGTAACCTAGGTGTCACTTATGTCACCCCTGTCACCTCAGAGATCGGGTATAAAAGAGGCTCCAAAGCCACATACGGGGTCCCTTGGTAACCCGAGATTAATTGTACTATGTTATAAGAGAATAAATGTTTTATAATAAATAGGTTTTTATCATTATAACCCTTAGGGACACCCCCGTTTTCCATGACAAAACAAAGCTGGATCAACTTTATGATACAACATAGAAAGTTATACAGGGAAGTAAATTTATAGTATAAACAGATTAGCATCAATTACAATTGGTTAAAAAATGTCACACCCTAACACTGAATATTTTACTAATTTTTGGTTACCTAAATTAGCACATAAATGTTTAAATAGCTTTAAGCGTACCATCTAATATATAAACAGGATAATCCATACATATGCCTTAGTTTGTCATTAAACGATGTTTATACAAATTTTACTGGTTAGTCTATTATATGGTCAAGTTATTGCCTATGAATGTGGTATTGTATCTAACCAAAGAAATGCCAAAAGCAGTATCATTAATCAAGGAATATCAGAAGGAGATTGGCCATGGGTAGTAGCCATTTTTGATCACGGAGAAAAGATTTGTACAGGAATTATTATTTCACCCAAATTTGTCTTAACTGCTGCTCATTGTTATAACGAACAAATGCTAAATAAAAATATAAAGAGACATTCTTTTTCCATTCATGCTGGAACCATATATGCGAATGAAGGAGAAGTCGTTCGTGTGAAAAAGATAACAACTTTCGATGGAACTTATTTAAAAGTGGCTCGAAATGATATAGCGATTTTGGAAGTAAGCTCGCCTCTCAATAATTGGTACAACATTGAATTTAGCTTGCACGTCCCCTCATATTCAATGATAACGTTTCAAGCATTTGCCTACCGAAAATTTTTCATGAATTCCCGGGCAACATGGCGTTTGTAGCGGGCTTTGGAAATATATTATCTGAAGGTGTTTTTTTAATACCTAGACTGTGTGTCGACGGCGCAACAAATTAGCGCGCTCCCGAGGGATAGTGACAATCACTGCGCCGCGCTTTCGTGCGTCAGAAACAAACAAGAGCGGCTGTGCCGCGCTCCCGAAACGTGGTGATAAACGCAGCTCCCGTATCAAAAAAATTTTTAACCTATAAATTATATTTTAAAAAGTAAAAAAAGGTCGTAGGTTTTTGAGATAGCTGACACACAAACAAACACATGCGTAATATAGTTTTAAGATGAAAAAAGCTAATAAATACCTCAATTTAGATCATCTATCTCATATCCACGAAGTACATAATAATCTTTTAAAAAACGTGATAATTCCATTTCAAGAATTTGACTATTGTGACCCGGCGAAGTAAGTTATTTTATAAGATGTCAAAGGATGTCCATTGACTCGCCACATAGCAGATATGGTCGAAAATCTAACGACCCTCTATCTATTAGGGCATTCGATTGAGCTATCGGGCGATGGAAATGGGTTTAAACTCGATTTTTGGCGCATTTTTGAAATGTGGGAGCAAGCAAATGAACAACTAGCTCAATTGAACAACTTGCGGCAGCTAAATAGCATATGATGTCGACATTTTAGTAAACAATGGAACTATACCTCACCCAACTATATCTGTGCCGGTGCCAGGATGAAGGGTGTTGCTAAGGTAAACAATTTATTTCAACAATCTAGTAAGCATACAACGATCTTTAGGGAGATAGTGGTGGTCCTTTAATGATCAAAGAACCGGTACTTCAACAAGGTAGTTATCAATCTCGATGGATTGCCGTAGGAGTTGTTGTCGGTGGAACTCACACTATTGAAAAGGATCGAGAATTTTTATCATGGTCACATTGTAGGCGTTGAAGTTAAGTCTTATCAAATATCCATTATTTAGCTTTTTTTGCAAGAATTAGCTATTACTGTGATTGGATAGAAGAGGTTACTGACGAAGATGCGAAATGTAAAGTTAACAATAATCTCTTCAAGCTATAATCTGATTTAGGTATGGAAGTTTACGGGCATCAATTATTGTTGTGATGATCCTCAAAATCAAGAGTATGGTTGGGCACGAAGTTGGTGCGCGTGGTGTTTGTTAATTTAAAATTTTATACTTGCCAAATATGCAAAAACGTTTCTCAAAATTGCCTAATTTTAGTATATTTGAATCAGAAAATAAATAAATGAAAATGTTAAAAAATTATGAGAAAAAATCATAAAAGTTCGAAAATTTTTTTCCATTCCCTAAAGTTCCGGTAGTCATTTTGGTTGGTCCCGTTCCGTTTTTCATAAGGGACCCATAAGGGTTTTTGCGGCATTTTATAGAGCAATTATTGCGCTAAATTTTGATACCAAAATTAATAAGTGGTCAACCGAGTCTCATTTCGATTCCTACGCGGAGTTATAATTTTTACATTTAATTGTCGCTTTTTTGATCAAGATGACGGTATCTACCACCCTTATCCCACTTTTTTAGCCCAAATTTTTGCAGATTTGTGTTTATCATAACATTACACCTCCAACGAATTTTTCAATTTTTGACAAATTTTATGACTTTTGACGAATTTGTCAATCAAAACCATTTACGTGTTTTTTTCGGCTTATTCTTCGAAAAAATTTATTTCTCTAAATTTTGTAAAAAAGATACTCTTAGGGGTCATTCTATGCCAGAAATCGATTGCGTACACTCTAGAAGCATGAAAATGCTATCTCGACCATGTTTTAGTGAAAATTTGTCTTTGATGATTAAGTGGTATTAACCATCAAAGACGAATTTTCACTAAAACATGGTCGAGATAGCGTTTTCATGCTTCGGGAGTGTGCGCAATCGATTTCTCGCATAAAATTACCTCTCGAAGTGTCTTTTTTACAAAATTAGGAGAAAAATTTTTTTCGGAGAATAAGCCATGAAAAATACCTTCCCCTTAAAGAATTTAATTAAGTAAAAAACTTTAGTTGTATAACTTTTTTCACAGCGACCTTTAAAGAAAAGTGTCGCGGTCATGGCTCAGTGGTAAGTGCGTCGCTAGCCAGTTTAAGAGACAGGTTCGATCCCGGTCGGAGTCAAAATTCATTTTTTGAGAAAATCGTTCAAAAACATTGTAGACATGTAAAATTTTTTTGAGATGTACTTTTACTTGAAAAATTGAAAAGTTCATGAAAATCAATTTTTCAAGCAAATCTCAAAAATCTATATCTCAAAAATGTTTTTTCAAAAAACTTATGATAGGCAAAATGTTTTTTTCGTCTATGTCTATAAATATTCGTCTATGTCTTCACACGATTAGATGCGTCGATGGTGCAGTTGGTTCGCTGCTGACTCATCATTTTGCATCGCCGGTTTCGAATCCCAGCTGGAACCAACTCTTTTTGCACCAAGTGAAAATTGATTTTTTTGCACTTCATAGCTCTTCACAGGAATTTTGTCTGCTCAAATCGTTCCCATATTATGTCTATACTATTTTTTGAGATAGGTCTCATCGAAATCCGAGCGTGGCAGAACTTAAGGTTCCTTTGTGAGCCATGACCGCGACACTTTTTTTCGCTGTGAAAAAAGTTATGATTATTTATACTTTATTTTAAATCTATATAAAAAGTTATAACTATTTATATTTCATTTTAAGTCTATATAAAAAGATCAACCACGTAAAAAGCAGTACCAGATGGCATGAATCACTCCAGGAATCCAGAAAAAGATACAAAGGACTATGTTGATTATAAGATGCGTAAGATCAAACCCATGGATGACTATGGCTATTGGCTAAAAAATTTATATCACAAAAAATGACGCTTTTTAAGTTGCACAAAAATCTTACCGGCAGGAAAATAATAAAAATAATTTCCAATATAACTCGAATAATATCTGACATCTTAAAGCGAAGGGGGGGGGGTATAAGTTATGGACTATTTCATGAAAAATTTTTTTCTAAAATGATCATTTTTAGGGGTAATTCTATGCGGGAAATCGATTGTACGCACTCCCGAATTGTAAAAACGCTTCCTTGACCCTGGTTCAGGGAAGGAATCGGTGTATTGAAGCGAAAATCAAATATTTTTGGATTTTTATGAGAAAATCGTCGATTCTTAGGTTTTTCTAGGCGGGAAATCGATTGTGCGCACTCCCGTATTGTGAAAACGCTTCCTTGACCCTGATTCAGGGAAGGAATACGTATTTACGTAAATAAATTGATTTTCACTTCAATACACCGATTTCTTCTTCCCTGAATCATGGTCAAGGAAGCGTTTTCACAATACGGGAGTGCGCACAATCGATTTCCCGCCTAGAAAAACCTAAGAATCGACGGTTTTCTCATAAAAATCTGAAAATGTTTGATTTTCGATTCAATATACTGATCCCTTCCCTGAATCAGGGTCAAGAAAACATTTTCACAATTCGATAGTGCGCACAATCGATTTTCCGCATAGAATTACGCCTAAAATGATCATTTTAGAAAAAATTTTTTTCATGAAATAGTCCATAATTTATACCCCCTCCTTTAAAATCTTTTTTTTAATATTTATAAACAAAAAATTATTGGATTACCTTGTTTAACTGCCTTAAACGTGACAACTGAAGTCAACTGAACAACCGGTCCAAAATGAAAATTGACAAAACAATCTTATTTCAAGGACAGAAGTATTTGTTTTGCGTCGAAGAATTTTTTAGTGTAACAATAAATTGTGGGTATTTCAAATTAAGAAACCAAACCAGTCTGTTCGTATGTATAAATTGTCTTCCCATAATAACGAATGCACTTTTTACTACTAGGAATTGTTCAAATAAAAAAAAACAACAATTTATTCTTTTTTTAAATAAATGAGCAACAACAATCCAAAATATACTTTATACAGTCAAACCTCTGTTTTATGATATATCCGTTTAATCACACCCCCTTTTAATATGCGTTTTTATCAAGTTTTTTGAATGTCACATTGTAAAATTTTATACTTGGCCAAATATACAAAAACGTTCTTCAAAATTGCCTAATTTTAGTTAGTATATTTGAATCAGAAAACAAATAAATGAAAATGTTAAAAAATTATGAGAAAAAACCACAAAAGTTCGAAATTTTTTTCCATTCCCTAAAGTTCCGGTGGTCATTTCAGCTGAACCCGTTCCCATTCCGTTTTTCATAAGAGATCCATAAGGGGTTTTTGCGTCCTGTCAAAGTACGAATTACGAACAACCCCTATATTTAGTAACAATTGAAGATAAAATTTATTTTTGACATAAACGTGAAAAAACAGACTAGAAACCATTTACTACAATACATAAAAAACAAAAAGATTATACAATATCAATAATTTATTATATGAGATCAATTTATATTCAACCAATTTATCCTTTCTTTATCTTCTTTTTTCCTTTATCGGTTGGAGTGGTGGTCACTCCTAGAACAATACGTTTCTTCTCTTCTTCATCAATTGGTTCTACTGGTGCATTCTCGGCTCCCAATAAACGATTTCTTAGCAATTTTTGAGTCATAAACTAAAAAAGTTTGTATGAAAAGTTGAACACTATATAACTTTCTTACTACACTCGTTTCAACCATTGCACACGATTCACCAAAATGCAACAAAAAAAATTACGACCATAGCCGAATGGTTAGGACTTCAGGTATTACACTTTAAGATCGCGGATTTGAATCCCGGCCTGAATTTAAAATTTCTCCAATTTTCATGAAATTCGTTAAAATTCGTAAAAAATTGAAAAATTCATGAAATTTTTCATGCATATGCCTATTTTTGGTTATAAATCACTTTCCTGCTATTATTTTTTCATATATAGTCGATTTGGTATGTATGGCGCATGTTCACCATAAATGTTTGCCTCTTATCAAAAGGACTTCAAACTTACTTGTTAAAAATAAAATCAAATATGCCTAACTCAAATAAATTTAAAAAAATAAAATCCAAAATTTAAACAAAATTGAATAAATTTGAAGTCCTTTTGATAAGAGGCAAAAACTTATGGTCGACGGCCGGGATTGAACCAGCGCCATACATATCAAATCGTATATATATGAAAAAATAATAACATGAAATTGATCTACGACCAAAAATAGGCATATGCAAAAAATTTCATGAAAATCGGAGAAACTTCAAATTCGGGCCGGAATTTGAACCCGCGATCTTAAAGTGCACTATATCTGGAGTCCTAACCATTCGGCTACCGGCTACCATGCGCATTGCATGGTCGTAACTTTTTGTTGCATTTTGGTGAATCGTGGCTAAATTCAACAAGCAAAAAATATTAACCTGTTGCAAAAGCATTCGTTTACAGCGCTGCTTGATAGCCAATGCTAAATCTAGCCAAGTCCAGTTCTTATCATGATATTCGCAGTTTGGAAATGTTAGATGGAAACGATCGACATCTTCAATGTTCTTTTCTTTGCTGCCCTAAATGTGTGTTGACTTTGTAATAAAAGGAGGAAATGAGACATTATAACTTTTGTCACGAATCTCTCCACGCTACCTTTCATCACTAGGGTTGAAGGGAGAAAATTGTTCCCATTTCCCGAATCGGGAATTCCCGACGATTTTTTCCCGAAAATGGCCATTTTTACCATTTCGGAAACTCCGAAGATCATTCCCGATTTCGGAAAATTTCTCGTTACCGAAGCAATTCGAGCCTTAGAATCGAATCATTGCCAAAATTCGGTAACGGAATAATTTCAGACTAATTGAGTTGCCTGATTTGCAATGAATATGTTTATTAACACGAACGTGGAGAAAGTTATAGTTTTTTGGCAACATGGCGAAAGTTTCGTGACAAACATGAAACATGTGAAAGTTAGTGTTGGAAATGAACAACTACTTTGTAAGAAACGATGAAAGGCACTTGTGGTACAATAATGTAGACAAACATGTTATTCTTCTCGGCCCTTTCTTTCATTTTGTCAATTTCATCTCGAATCGCCACCACACGGGCATTGGTCGTGTTCAGGGTGGGTTTTGTTCGGAATGAACCGTTGACAGCACCTTTGAATCTTCTGGCCAAAGAAAAGCTCTAAACAAATGTAGATAAACAAATCGGATTCTAGACAACTAAAACATGGATCATGTATATAATATGCGAAATTTTTTTCTAAAAATACTATAACGGTCCCCCATAAAGATTTTTCACCAAAAAGATCCAAAAATTTCCATTTTTTTCTACAAAAATTGTAATTTTCTGAGCATTTTTTTGTAAATGAAACATAAACAAATTGGCGGTATGACATCTCATCGAATGACACATTATGAACGTCGTAATTATGGGGGGAGGAACCTTTCCCTCAAACCTGGAAAAATGAAAAAATTTTCTCCTTGGTCCCCCTTTATGTTTTAGTCCAAAAATTTTTTCGATCAAAAACTGATTAAAATTGGCCATTTTTTCAGCAAAAATTGAAATTTTCTGAGCATTTTCAGCTTAAAAACAAGCATTTTTCAATCAAATTTTCCGCCTGCGAAGCTGTTTTTTGTTAAAGGTCGAAAAAATTTTCCCAAAAAACTCCCCTCCCCCAAATCTGGATCAAAATTACGACGTTGGTTACGGGCATATCGCCCAAAAGATTACCTGTTGAGTGACATATCACCCCAAAAGATTACCTGTTGAAGATTTTGCTCTTCTGAATTATCCAAATTTTGCTGATCGGCTTTCTCGATATTTCGCCCAGGGAAAAAGAATGCAATCATTTTCTCATAAAATCTATAGGTAATCTGAGCCTGCATTGGAACAATATTCACTTCGAAGTGCTCCTTGACACTTATTCCGCCGACTAAATATGAGTATGTAGGCTTCAAAAAGAAACACGAAATGCACCAACCTGGAGGCAAATCTCGGCAAATAATTCGAATCGACGGAGTTCTATCACTTTCGCTATTTGACGGATTAGGGAGTCGCGCCAATGTCTCCTGGAAAAGTGGAAAAGTATTAAAAAATCAGAAAAGATATCATCCACCTTATATTTACTATTAGGCAATAAGTTCAGCACTTTTACAGTACCAACTTCTAGTAAGTGTTCACCGGAATTGTCAATTCTAGCTGTTCGGGTATACCTAAAATTGATAAAGGTTAAAACCAAGGGTGTGTTCCTAGGTTGAACCATACGGATCTGTACTGATCACTGTCAATCGTACGGTCAACTGTACGGAAAAAATAACATACAGAAAATTACGAATTTGCATCTCGGTGATGGAAATCTGGCCGTCGCTTTCAGTCAAACGCCAA
>JAQGBS010001293.1:0-16300 GCA_034698545.1 Acrobeloides obliquus | reverse complement strand
TCTTACAATAAATCGCATTGAAGATAAGCATTTTCTTCATTAGTAGGCTGCAGACATCGTGAATAAATATCACAATGTTGTGTTTCTTTTGTTGAAAAATCTTGAGCTAAACTTTTTTAATAGGCAATAAAATCGGATTATATTTATTTACCACAAACATGAACTTTCCGCTTTTTAGTTAAAAGATTTTTATTATTTTCATTTGATCGGTATTTTATAACCCATGTGCCAATACTTTTCGCTGTGCTAAAAAATAAATTGATCTGAAGTTTTTTCGTTTTTTCTTTTAACACTTTCTTTCCGGACCTCTATCTCTCCTTATTTGAACGGGGTAAGGTTTTTCGGTTTTCGGCCAGCAACTTCTCTTCTGGCTCTTAGATTCTCTCTAGCTTGAGGAGGGCGGAAAAAGTTTACCCTTCGCTTTTCTGTCTTCAGTGATTTTGAGAGAACAGAGTCCTCCATCCTCTAACTCGAATTTTTTTTACTATTTTGTTTTCCCAAGGGGTTAAAACTCAAATTTTTTGAAGATTTTTTTAATAAAATCACCCCCTCTACCACCTTTTTGTAAACTCTACTTTTCTTTTGGCTGACATTTTAAATAAAAGTGATGTTTCTTTCCACCAATATCTATATCGTCTGATCCTATTTCACACAGATCACCAATAGTTGGAAAATCTGTTTGATACGAGCACACTAAAATGTACTAATATAGCTTTTAATTTTAAACTTAAAGACCAAATAAAGATCTCAAATTTATTTACCTATAAAGTTCGACAAGAACATGAAAATGATCCATTCGTCCATTTATGATTTACAAAGACTGAACCTGATTTTGACATATCTCAAAAATTCTTAAACCTACCTCTTGGTCAACATTGTTTACCGACTAAACAAAGAATTCTATAGAAATGACCAAAGTGGTAAAAGATCCACAACAAGAACTTAATCCAAGGGTATAAAAAATCAGCTCTATTTATTCGTCCCTTTTATAGCAGAATTTCCAACTTTTCGTAATAAATTTGAGCCAGATCTATACAGGGTGTCCCAAAAAAGTAGAATTTTGAAATGTTTTGGGGTCAATTTTTGAAAAATTTTTTTTCTAAAAATTCATTTTTAGAGATAAAAATAGCTGAAAGACACGAATCCGATGTCCAAAAATTTTTTTGACGCATAGAAATCCCTTAAAATATTTTTTTTAGCATATTCATAGTCAACATAGCTGGAAATAGTATAATGACAAAATGTTCCAGTCGATCCTCAAGTCAAAATGGTAAAATATCGTCGATATCGTGTTCTCCATGTCGAAAAACCCCAATTACAAAAATTAGCCAAATTGGAGCACTTTTTGAAAAATCGAATTTTCGACCCCTTAGGGAGCTACCCTTGTATGTAGAGCGATAACCCTTAGGTCAAAATTGAAAAATAGCGCTGGCATCGTGTTCTTCATGCCGAAAAAACTTCCGAATACAAAAATCAGCACCAGAAGCGCTAAAATAGTCAAAATACTATGACCCTTTGAAAAAAGCCATTAAGATTTGAAAAAATTAAATGTTTTATTTTTTAAGGGAGTAGCACAAATTTTGTCCTGTACACCTAGCCCCAATCTATTAACTTAAAAAAAGACCGCATGTCAATCCAAATTAGCCAAATTGGAGAATTTACCATTCCCGAGATCTCACGATGACGGATGTTCGTATGTACGGACGGACGGATACAGAACCGGCTTTTTATATTTATGATTTTAAGAGGATCTATTTTTTCAGTTTAAAAAAAATAAAATTTTGACCTTTTATGATCGAACTCTCCAGTTCAAAATAAAACTTGTTTCTGCGTCATCGTCGCTAACTGTTTAACATCTTGACGGGAAATATAATGATGTTAAAATAATTTTATTTTTAAAAATTGCATAAAAATTTATATGGAATAATATTTTTTATTTGGACTTCATGTTGAAATTAACCAGGTAGTCTATATGGGAAAGGTAAATCAGATGGGAGTGGTGGTGGTGATCCTTCTTCTTCATTGGATTCACTTGATTCACTAGATCCTCCATTTCCCCCATCTCCTCCAAATCCTACAAAATCGTCTGGATGACCTCCAAATCCACCCGGTTGACCTTCAAAACCGCCTGGTTGACCTCCAAGTCCATCTGATCCACCCGGTTGTTCGCCAAAATCTGGTTGAGCAAGTGCAAAGGCCATAAGGCACACAAGAAAGATAATGGATTTCATTATTTAAAAGCTTATCTAAATAATTTAATAAAATTAATAAAAGGCTATACAACTAGATGAAAATGATTTTACTTAATCAATAATGGTATAGTTCTATTAGTTAGTCCCTTTTATAACAAAATTTTCAGCTTCTCAGAATAGAATCGAGCCAGATTCTATTCTGATATTCAATGTTTTTGAGCCAGATCTATCAAGCAATCCAATGTTCATACAAATAACAAAAGGCTATATCAATAAAGTCATAGAATCCAACCAAACACCCACATCCGTGTTTAAAATTTCGGCGTTTGTTGTACAGGGTGTCCCAACCGGTTGTTCAGATTTGTTTTGCTTGTATCTTTTTAACTAATGCGTCATTTTTGACGGTTCTGGACTCATTTTGTAGCTAAACAGTTACCATTTATTCCTGTTAAACAAGTTTTAAACATTACCTTTGAAAATGTGAAGAAAAATTTTTGTAAGGGGTCTCTCTTGCGTGATTTTTTGTTTTTCCTTTTTTTCAAAAAGAACTTTTTAAAATTTTAACAATTTATCCACCATAACAAGTAACAAAATGCATCCGATCGTGAGGTAATCTTAACAAATTAACGGCGCTCCACGCTCTGGCCACCACGTCAAACACACTCATCAAGCCGGCTGCGAAACTCTCCAAAAACTCGAACGCGCACTTCCTCGTCCTCATTTAGCTCAGTAAACGCACGCCAGATTGCATCCTTGAGCTCATTGTTCTTGGACGGAAATCTTGGGTAAAAATTTGTTGTTTCAAATGGCCCCAAACCCAGGAATCCGTAAACACCATTGCTTGAAAGTCAAAATTGAAACCAAACAAAAATTGCACAAAAACAAAAAAATCACGTAAGGGGGCCCCCTTACAAAACTTTTCTTCACATTTTCAAAGGAAATGTTTAAAATTTTTTTAACAGACATAAATGGTAACTGTTTAGCTACAAAATGAGTCCAGAACCGTCAAAAATGACGCATTAGTTAAAAAGATACAAGCAAAACAAATCTGAACGACCGGTTGGGACACCCTGTAGATCTATTTTTGGGAAAAATAAAATGACTACACAATATATTAAAAAATGTTCTATTAATTTATTTTATTAAGCATAAAATTTATTAGCGGATTTCACGTGAAAATCTCGATAAATGCCACTCAAAGTCCCACAGGGATGGCAAGAAATGGAAAATGCTTCAGAATAAAAATTTCAAGATTTCGCTTTCACCAGTCGGTTATTCAAATCGAGAGAATGCATTTGGTATCATTCCATTGCAATGGAATAGAATTTTTACAAAATTTATCAGAGATTTTTTCTACTTTTTAAAAATGACGTCAATAAACTGTAATTAAATGTTTTCAATCCTTTTCGAGAATAATTGAATCCAATTTTAATGCAATTCCATTAATTTCATTCATAGGTCGGCAAGTGGGGAGCTTCCCCCCCCCCTGACCCACTACGTACGAGCCCAAATTTAAAGGAGGGACCACACACTCATGACCCAAAATTGAAGGTAACCATGCATAGACCCCGCCGAACATATGAGGTGGTACATAAAAATTGAGTGTCAGAGGACTAAAAAAAGTCGTTTTTTTGGTGGAGGTGGTAGGGGACCACCTCATCAGGGGTTCCCTCTCCCCCCCCCCTCCATCTTGCCGACCTATGATTCCATTATAATGGAATATTGCATTGCAATGAAATCAATGGAATTTTAAAATTTTGCATATACTTTTTTCTATTTTAAAAAACTCAACAACTCGAATACTTTTATAAATATTACTCAACGCATCATGAAGTTTTTAATTCCATTGCGTTTCCAATCTTTCCATTGTTTTTCCATTCCTTAACATCCCTGCCTGGAGTCCACTAAAACTCTATAAGATGCCACCTTAGGGACGGTCCTTATGGATGGCGTCTTATAGAGGTTCGACTGTATATGATTAAACGAATTCTATCAAACCTGAAAAAGTTAGAGCAATTTTCCCGAAAAAAGATTTTCAAAAATCCGCAGGATTGGGATCATCCAGACATTACGTAATCAACTTTTTGATGGTTTACCCACCCCTCCCTCAACGTAATCATCAAAAATGCACTCAAAAATGTAATCAATTTTTGTGAGGAGGGTCGAACCTCCCCCCCCCCCCAACACGATTACGTAATATCTGGATGACTCCATTAGAGAGCAAGGTAAGTAAGAAATTTGCTTTTTGGGTCCTGGAACGAGCAGTAAATAGTTTCGAGGATGGAGGTATCGATAAGGTAGTGATTAATCGAAATTGTAATTTTGTTTTCAAATTTCGATCTTTTTCGGGGCTCGAAATTAATTTCGAATTTTGCGACAAATATGATAAAATTTTCGAAATATTTTGAATTCGTATTTCGATGCTTTTTAAGAGACGATGTCCCGAAATGACGAACCTGGGGTGGCCATAGTAACGAAAATTCGAATCACTTTTTGAATCATCCTGTGTCCGGGCGGACACAGAATGTTTAAAAAGTTTAAATAATGTCGGCCCGGCTCAGGGATGGGGGACACACGGAAAAAATTTTTCAAGGGAAAAATTTAATTTTTTAGAAGAAAAAAATTGATAAAAAATGTTTAAAAATAGAAAAATTTTTGTAAAAATTGATATTTTTGTAAATTTTACGAAAATTAATAATAATAAAATAAACTACGGCCAGTTATATGACAATATTTATTTAGTATATAATATCTAAGTTTATATAGAAAGACATTTTGAAAATCATTATTTTTTTTGATTGATTTCCTTTGGATTGATTTCCCATGATCCGAACTATCCACTTGGTGGGGCACCAGCGGGTGGAGTTCTAGTTGGAGGAGAACCAGGTGGGTTGTTACCTCCTGGGCCTCCGAAACCACCAGGTCCTCCAAATCCACCATGTCCTCCAAATCCACCAGGTCTTCCAAAGCCACCAGGTCCTCCTGGACCGCCTGGACCACCAGTAGGAGGGCTGCCAGTTGGAGGACTTCCTTCTGGACCTCCAGGGCCTCCAAATGGACCACCGGTTGGTGGAGTTCCGGTTGGACGGCTGCCAATTGGTCCACCAACTGGCAGCCCAAATTCATTTTGGCGCTTTCTTCTTGCTGGAACTCCAGTTGGTGGTGTACCATTTGGTTGACCACCAGATGGTGGTGTACCAGTTGGTAGTTGACCATCATGAGGACCGCCAGATGGTGGAGTTCCTTCTAGTGGTGAACCGGTTGTATGATGTTTATGTGGATGTTTAGTATGGTGCTTATGAGATTTTTTTTTATTGTTCCGCTTGACTCGATGGCTATTTTCTCCAAATGGTGGTATTCCAGTAGGTGGTGTACCAGTTGGTAGAGATCCAGATGGTGGGGCGCCAGGAGGATGATGCCCTTCTGGACCTTCAAGACCACCTGGACCGCCAAAAGGTGGACTTCCGGAAGGTGGATTTCCAGGAGGTGGACTTCCGGGAGGTGGACCTCCGGGAGGTGGGTTTCCAGGAGGTGGACTTCCGGGAGGTGGACTTCCGGCAGGTGGGCTTCCGGGAGGTGGATTTCTACCTAAATCATAGGGATCTATATTTTTATATAAAATCTTTAAAGAACTTAAAAATGTGAGCTTTTTATATGAAAATTATCAATTTTCAAGATTTTTGGGAAGTGAGGATGAGGGCTGAAAATTTAGAGTATAAAAGCTACCCCATATGCATGGGGGAAGGGATACAGAGGCATGTGGCCCTCTTTCAATGGCCTAAGATCCTATTAAAAAATGCCTACCTTGTGGATCTGCCATAATCATTACCACTAAAGAGCATAAATAGGTTACCTTTAATAGAGTAGTCATGCTTACTATCTTTATTAGTAAAACTGAACAAATTGTTACCATTAATTTCCTCCGCCGCCCTTTTATATGCGTTTATTTGATTATTAT
Organism: Acrobeloides obliquus; assembly: GCA_034698545.1. NCBI lineage: Eukaryota > Metazoa > Nematoda > Chromadorea > Rhabditida > Cephalobidae > Acrobeloides > Acrobeloides obliquus. Next base: position 10,150 of record JAQGBS010001293.1, on the reverse strand, counting down.
TAAACATCCTCATTAAAGTTTTGATACAAATCAGTTTATCCGTCCGACACCCCCTTTTATGCACTAACAATATTTCAAATAGCCAAAAATAATGATTGATACCCAAAAACAAACTTTTATTTCTGTTGTATCTACTATCAAAGTTTTGTATGTAGACAAATTGTTCGAGATCTTTCAACAATGATTGTACTTATTTTAATTGGACATATCTAGAGGTGAAAAATAATTGGGAATTAGATGTACAAAATTAAATTAATGAGGTTTTGGCTTAAATGAAAATCATGAGAATAAAAATGTTCGTACATTGGTAAAATTTGAATCAATATATTGCCAATAAAATTGGGATAAAAAATTGAATAATATAAAGGGCAACTAAACCTTTGAACGGATCCTGAACATTTATTTTTATATGAAAGAGGAATTTTGCTGACTATTTTTTACTTTTACACCATCCCTTGAAAATTTAACCATTTCGAGATATTTGCATTTGAAAATTTGTTCAAAAATTTCAAACATATTTGTGTATTGAAGCGAAAGTGATTGACCCCGACCGAGCATTAGAAAATTCAAAATTTTATTTTGAAAAATTGTTATTTTGCTATCAAAATTTTATTGTTGATTCCCTTATTGACCTCCAGATCCACCTTGTCCACCAACTCCATCTGTATCGCCAGATTCGTCTGGTTGGCCTTCAGTTTCCGCCTGTTTCGCCTGCAATGCTGATTTTTTCTTACATATATAAGAATTATATCTTTTAAAGTTTGATTAGCGACCAACCCGCCTGCTTCAATGCTGGGTTGGTACCAGTGGCGCAGAGAAAGGGGAAGCCAGCATTCGGCATCCATTTTCTGCTTTGAATCGTACACGAAAGGGGTATAAGAATTTTGAAAATGTGCGTGAGGGACTATATTTTTCCCAAAAACTCAATGTTTTAGACCTAAAATGCTCAAAAATGATCATTTTTAATGAAAAATTGAAATATTTTTGATGAAAAATCATAACGAGAGAATTTTAGGAATTTAGATGCTGATTTTCAGTTTTGGAGGTTCATTTTATCCAGTGCTTTAACTGAATAACCGACAGTTATTCGACCCGGTTATTAGTTAATCCCGTTATTTTCAACCCGGTTATTGGTTCGGTTAATTTTGTCAAAAAAACGTATCGTTTTGGTTAATCGACCGCCAACAACCCTAATTAAGAAGTTTAGACAGTGTCGGCCGGTTCAGCGATAGAGGGACACACTGAAAAAATTTTTCAAGAGAAAAATTTAATTTTTTAGAAGGAAAAAATTTAAAAAGATGTTTAAAAATAGGAAAATTTTTGTAAATAAAAGTTAATAATAATAAAATAATTCATAAGAGAGACCCTTGTGAAATTTTTCGCCAGACTACAGCCAGTTATATGACAATATTTATTTAGAATGTAATATATAATTTATATAAAAAAGCATTTTGAAAACGATTATTTTTTAGATTGAATTTCTTTGGATTGATTTCTCATAATCCGAACTATTCACTTGGTGGGGCACCAGTGGGCGGCGTTCCAGTTGGAGGAGAACCAGGTGGGTTGTTACCTCCTGGTCCTCCAAATCCACCAGATCCTCCAAATCCACCAGGTCTTCCAAAGCCACCAGGTCCTCCTGGACCGCCTGGACCACCAGTAGGAGGGCTACCAGTTGGAGGGTTTCCTTCTGGACCTCCAAAACCACCTGGACCTCCAGTAGGAGGGCTGCCAGTTGAAGGACTTCCAGTTGGCCGTTGGCCATCAAAACCTGGACCAGCTTCATTTTCGCGCTTCTTTCGTTGACCGCCAAATGGGGGTACTCCAGTAGGTGGTGTGCCAGTTGGTGGTGTGCCAGTTGGTGGAGATCCAGATGGTGGGGTGCCAGGAGGATGATGCCCTTTTGGACCTCCAAAACCACCTGGACCGCCAGTTGGAGGAGTTCCAGGAGGTGGACTTCCGGTTGGTGGATTTCCACCAAATTCATTGGGACCTATATTCTTATGTAAAAATCTAGTAAATGCAAGCTTTTTATATGAAAATCACCATTTTTCGGGAAGTGAGGATGAGGGTTGGAAATTTGGAGTTTAAAAGCTACCCCCCCCCCACTCTAGATGCATGGAGAAGGAAAACAGGGGCACTTGGTCCCCTCTAGTGGCCGAAGACCCTATTAAAAAATGTCTACCTTGTGAATCTACCATTTTCATTAACACTAAAGAGCATAAACAGATGACCTTTAATAGAGTAGTCATGTTTACTATCTACTATTAGTAAAGCTTAAAAATTGATACCATTGATGTTCTCTGTGCCCCTTTTATAAGCATTTATTTGATCATTATTTGAAACATCCCGACTAATGTTTTGATGCGAATCAGTTTATCCGCCCGTTACCTCATTTTAAGCACTGATAATGTTCCAAATAGTCAAGAATAATGATTGATCCCTAAATGAACTTTTATTTTTGTTGTATCGACTATCAATGTTTTGTACGTAAACAAATTGTTCGGGATCATTCAAAAGTAGTTGTGCTCTTTTTAATTGGACATATCTAGAGGTGAAAATTACATGGGGATTAGACCAAATTAAACGAATGGATTTTTTAAAATGGAAATCATGTGAGTAAAAATGTTTATACATTGGTAAAACTTGAATCAATATATTGCCAATAAAATTGGGATAAAAAATTGAATAATTTAATGGTCTCATAAAATATAGATTTAAAAAATTTACAGGTAAAGCAAATACAGGGACAACATATAGTTGTCTCTGTACCAACTTTTTTCTAACTGTTCTGCAAGAACGACTAAAAACATTGATGTTGCAGACCAAAATGATCGCTCTGTATTCCATTTTGGTACATTCTAATGATCACGAGTCTTAATTTCTTCATTTTTAGCTAAAAATAGGAATATGATCGAATGAATAAAATTAATGGAATCGCATATAAAAATGAACAAAATAATAGATAAAACAAACAGTGACCGGTTTATTCTGCCGCACCCTGTATATAAGATCTGCCCAAAAAATTTTATCCTTTCATGCTTTTCATCATTTTTATAGAAAAAGCATTAATGAATATTGTCCTCAACCATTTCGTTATGGATTTTCTTCTTTTATATATAACAACATGTATCCAAACAAAGTCAGCAGTATCCCAGACAAGATGGATAATTGATTTATTTACATAAACATTGTCATTTTACAAAGATTTTAACAAAGAGCTTTCATGATGAAGAAAAGATTTAAAAAATCGATTAATCATAGTAGCTCTGAAAGATTTTGTCTGGCTAGTTTTGGACATATGAATCAAAATTAAATTTGGTCATTTATAAATTTTATAAATTTACCGCTATGTTTTGGTTTTTTATATATGGATATCTGTTTTCGTTATTTCAAAATGCTATAGCAGAACCGATTTATGAGATAAATGAAAAATATCATAACTCTTATGTGCGATATGGAGATATTCGTAAGATTAAAGACCTATTAATATTTGAATCTATAAATATTTAGTAGTTAAAAATGAAGAATCAAATTTGCTCAGGGGTATAGATCCAAAAAATGCCATTACTAAAGAAATTAACAATCGTTGGACAAATAATATCGTTCCATATATTATAAGTGCGCAATTTGCTGAAGCCGAGTAAGATTTTGTGATTATAGGAAATTCCTCGTAACCAGAAAAAGTTTAACACCCAAGATGCATGAGCAATTGGTGCTAAATCATTTTGAACGGAGAAGGTTCGATTCATGGAGGCCAAAATTTTGCTTTATAGATAGGAACTGCCACATTTACATTAAAATATCAAAAAATATGTTATAGTTGACCACCTCAGGTTTTTGAAAATTTTTGCTAAATCGTTAGTGTAAGTATTAATCTATAAGTCTTTAACAAAAAATTTCATAATTTGATGATTTTCGGATATTTTGAAGCATACAGGGGCAAGGGGGTACTGTACCCCCCCCCTAATTCGTTGTATCAGGGAAAAATTAATGGACCAGTTTTATTTGACGGCGAAAACGTCCAAAACATATATACGAATTCGTATTTGACTACGATTTTGTATTTCCAATTCGTAGGGTCCAAAAAAATTCGTATTTCGACTTTTTCGCCTGTCGACGTTTTTTTGGTCGACAGTAACCTTTGGGACAATTCATATTTTGGGGCCCAACACCCCCTGCTTGCCCATGTATGTTTTGAAGCCTCTCAAAATTGACTATTTTCCTTTTAAATGAACAAAAATTGCACTAAAATCATTATATTTCTAAAACTATGAAGATAAGAACGGATAACGTTTGCACACATATTTTTCAGATTATTTTGAAGGTTTTTGTTTAAAAAAATTAGAAAAAGAACCTCCGAGAAATGAAAATTTTTACATAAAAATGCAGTATAACATGGTCAACTTTCACGACGTTGAATTAATTTTATCGGTGGTGTAGTGGTAACGCTGTTGATTTTACACTTTAAACGCCAGGGTTCAATCCCCTCCTCAATAATTTTGTGAAAATTAGCCAATTTGGAGCACTTTTTGAAAAATTGAATTTTTGACCCCTGTGGGGGGAGTTACCCCTTGCATATAGAGGTTCCCCCTGAGGTCAAAATTGAAAATTAGTGCCGGCATCGTGTTCTCGATGTAGAAAACCTCCGAGTACAAAAATGTATAAAAAAAGAATCGCTAAAATAGTCGAGATACAACGCCCCTTTAAAAAATTGAAAAAAATTGAATTTTTAAATTTTTTTAAAAGGTTTTTTGTTTCCTGCACACCTACCCCTACCTACCAACTTATAAAAAAGACCGCAGGTCAACCCGATTCACCGTTCTTGAGATCTCGTTGTGACACACTTGTACGGACGCAGGAATTGACTTTTTATATTTATGATTTTTCACTTTTGTCGATTACTACTGGTAGATTGAAAACACTGATTGTAATATTATAAACAGTTATATTAACATTTAGGAAGTCCATAATAAGAACTTCTTTAAGACAACTCGAGCTTCAAACTTGCTTCAAATTTGTTTATAGAACCAAACAGCCTGATTATATTGACATCAACAAATTAGATGGATGTTATTCATATGTCGGAAAGATGGGTATGCACTTTTTTCTACATTAAAATGTTTAAATTTTCCTAGGAGGACGACAATTGTTATCATTGGGTGATGGCTGTCTATATCCTTTTATAATATGGCATGAATTCATGCATGCTATTGGAATTGAACATGAACATCAAAGACCAGTAATTTAAAAAAATGATCTAACTTCGAACTTGATGTTAGGGGTTGGGAAGGCCTAGATTTCGATTTTATGGATGGGATGGTCATGGATCTAATGGAGCCCCTAACCAGAGTTGCTAAATGCAAACCTCGGAAATATAGTAAAAATGACGAAAAACATGGCAGAAACATGCCAAAACTTTTTAAACATATAGTAAATGCCATATTTTTCAATGCTATAGGACTATGAAAAGTATGGCAAAAGATCTAAAAATATGGCAATGTGGCAACCCTGCCCCTAACCATATGTAGGCAATCCCCCTTCCCCCAAAGCTTCAAAAGACTATAAGTGCTGCTTTTGCCCATGTGCTCCTAAATATCCATATAGTGAGCACTATAGTGAACGCCTCTTTCTTTTTTTTAATATTATTTTGCATAAAAAATTTCAGGATCGTGATACATACATAAGAATTTTATCAAATAATGTTGAACCAGGGCAAATGAGTAAAGTTTAAATTTTTACATCAAGACCTTATTTTTATAGTTAATTTTGAAAAAATTCCTTATGACGAAGTTAATCTTCATGGTATCCCCTATGATTATCGTTCTATCATGCACTATGATGGGAGCGCTTTTGGCAAATACAATGTTGCCACCAGAAAAAGACTGTCAACGATGATACCATTGAAAGTAAATCAGTCATTCCAGTAGTAAAAAAAATCTTATAGCCTGGCATAACTTTAATCGATAATTTTGCTCTAACTGAAAATGATAAAGAAAAGTTGGATATAATAGGAAAATGTAGACGACCAGGTAAATTTGGAAGAGATCAGAGAGGGGGAGGGATGGGGCATAGCCTAATCATTTGAGTACGGTTATGTGCAGATGCGAATCTAGGGAGAGGCAGAGGACATGCCATCCCAAACCGAAAATTTCTTAAAGGGGAGATGAAATTTATGGCCTAATCTAAGAAAAAAATTTTGTCTAAAAAGATCATTTTTAGGGGTAAAATCATGCGAGAAATTGATTGCACGCATCGTTGAAGCGTGAAAACATCATCCTGATACTGATTCAGGGAAAACTTTGTTTTATTTTATATCAACAAATAAAGCAAAGTTTTCGCTAAATCAGTGGATGATGTTTCACGCTTTGGCAATGAGCGCTATCGATTTCTTGCATGATTTTATCCCTAAAAATGATCTTTTTAGAAAATTTTTTTCAAATTTTAAGGTTCAAACAAAGGTTTTCACGCTTCAGGAATAAGTGCAATCGATTTTTTGCATAAAACTACTCCTAAATATATCATTTTTTTAAATTTTAGAAAATTTTTTTTCGATTTTTGATCCTGGGGTGACTCCCTCCCTGATCCATAATAGCTCCAAAAATTAAAACTAAATGGCAACCCATAAGGGCCCATTATTAATTTTTGCCTCAACTCTTAATTAACATATAACCTAAAAGATTTGTAGCTTAAAAAATCGTAGTCTTTATTTAGGAAATAAGAAAAATTCTACTTGCCAAGATCATGATCTAAACTGTGAAACTTATAAGATAAGAGGCTTTTGCATCAATAAATTCTATGAAAATACAGCTAAAGAAATATGCAAAGCCTCTTGTGGTTTTTGCAATGACAGTGTTACACAACTCAATGAAACTTTGTCAAAGGAATGCAAAGATATTGTAAGATTTTTATAAAATTTTAAACCTTTTTTCACTTTTTAGGCCAAACATTGTTCTACATTCGCCGCCAAAGGATTTTGTAGTTCATCATATATAAAGAAACAATGCGAAAAATCTTGTAATGTATGTGATAAATTGTAAAATAAAATATTTATTATTACATCATCGACATAAACAAGAGAGTGGAGGGAGGGAACCACGCTCCTTTTGAAAGTTTTCTAATTGGACTGTTATGATTATTTTTATATCAGCATTTTTCGGTTTATACAAAAAATTTTCTGATTTATTTTAAGATTAACTAGGATATGAAAGTAAACAAAATATGCCTATTTTACAGCTAGTAGTGATGCTAATACCGATGCTCTGCATGATCCAGAGGCCCAGAGAATCCAAAAATCGATTTGTTATTCCCTAGAGCTCCTGGATCATCTGGAGCTTCAGTAGATTGTACTAGCTGTAAAGGAGTCTCCAATAATTTCCATTTCAGAAGTCATGACCAATTTTAGTTGCCAAAACTTTTTTATTTTGATAAATAAATTTATTTTTACTTAATCAAACAAAGTCAAAAAATTCTCAAACCATTCTCATTCCGCAACTTTCACCAAGACAAGGAGAATATGGATAAGTATTTGGCCAGATAGCCACTTCTGTAGTAAATTCCAAAAACTCTTCAACATCTTCTGGGATTCCAATAAATTGCGCTCCTCTCTTGTTTTTTATTTCTTTCAATAACCTATTATATTCCTTCATATCCACATCTAACTTGTACGGATTTTCAAATTTAAAATTAATCATGTAAGCAATCCAGGTACCATTGCTAAGCGGATTAAAATCTCCATGAGAAATTGTGTACGTTAGTTTTCCATTTACAATTTCGGGTTGAATTGACTGGCTGTTCCATAAGGATGTCAGATTTGCACATATGGAGTTATTTGCTAGAGAATTTCCACAGTAGCATTTTCCTCCATATTGAATGTCTGTGTTAATAAGTCTGAAATCCCGGCGAGGTTTGTTGTTGTCTCAGGTGTTAATACCTAAAGAATAAGGTTTAAGCCTTAAGGCCTAAGGCTTAAGGCCAGGGTTTCTAAATGTACTGATTTTTTAAAATTTGTACTGATTTGTACTGAGTTTTTATTTCTTATAAAATTTTGATCATTTATTATAAGATTTTTTATAGATGACGCCTAAAAGAAAACAATTATACAACGATTCGTATGAAAAAGACAGGGTCTGGGAATCATTTTCAAGCTTCGGGAATGCGCGCAATTGATTTTTCGCATAAAATTAGGGGTAGTAGGGTCATTTTTTGCAAAAATTCAAAAACAAATTTTTTTCGCCTTCAACGTACCGCAATTTTACCCCCCCCCCCTTTAAATTTCCCTAAGAATATATTGAGGAACGTAAATTTGTTGCTTTGAAAAATGTACTGAATTTTGAGGACAAAATCTGAATTTTGAAGGCTCAGCGTCTGAATTTAAAAAAAATTTGATAGAAACCCTGCTTAAGGCATAAGGCCTAAAGCATAAGGCATAAGACTTATGCTTTAGGCCTTATGCTTTATGCCTTAGTCCTTAAGGCTTAGGCTTTAGACCTTATGCCTTATGCTTTAATTTTAATTAGGATAAATTTTTCGAAATTTTGATAGGTGATCTTGATCGGATCAAAATGCCCTAGGACGATCTGGTCTTCCTAACCGTGTCAAAATGTCCTGTAACATATATATGATCAAACATGGATTATGGTATTTTTGATAAGTTCCATAAAAAATCACCACAAAGGAATTTTTTCACGCAAAAATAATAGAGCCTCAAAAAACTCCCATATACCAAAAATTATCAAATTTTGATCCGGATAAAATTGAAAAAGTTAATTTTTAAACATAATCAGAACTTACAAGATATCTCTAAAGTTCTTGTGCACCCTAATTAATTTCATGAAATTTTCTTCATGATAGAAAACTTTTCACAAAAAGTGATGTTCTACAAAGTTGTTCCTGAAATCACGACGAACAACTTTGTAGAACATCACTTTGAAAGTTTGTGAAAAGTTTTCTATCACGAAGAAAATTCTCATGAAATTAATTAGAGTGTACACGATCTTTACGGACACCCTGTATTTCCGCGAGTAATACGTGGCTTTCTTCATATTGCAATTTTTAGAAGCCGGTTATTTTCAAACAATCAAATATATTTTCAAACCTTTTTTTGCATCTTTATTCTTCATAAAATCTGTGCAAAACCAACCCCCTGAGCTGCCGTGCTATTGTAAATCATTATAATAAATTATTGTCATTTGAAATGTGTTGTAAATTTATTGATTGCTGAAATTTGATGTTTACTCTTTGATAAACGAAAAAAAGATGTGCAATATTGTGAAAGTTTTTTTCAAATACAATTGTAACATTAAAAGTTTTTATAATAAATTATTACATAATACTAAGAATTTAGAATTTTTAACAAGTTTTTTAATCTTTAGGTTTTTAGAATGCTATTCCTTAGTACTATTTTTATTTATACATTTTTTCAACTTGTTGATGCCTACAAAATTTTTATATACAGCCCAAAAATCGGAACCAGTCATATTAATTTTATGGGAAAACTTGCTGACATCCTGATCAAAGAAAAACATGACGTAGTAAGTATTTTTGTCAAAATCGGTTAAAAAATCGAAAAAATTTTTGATCCTTTATAATAAAAAATACGTATCGAGAGATAATCAAATCTTATTAATACTCTTTCATAAAAAATATTAAAAAAGTTCTTTAAAATATGCCCTTTTTAAAGGATTCGACCAGTTTTGAACAGAATTTTTTAATTCTGTTCAAATTGAAAGTTCAAGTTGGGGCAATGAACTTTTGCGTTGGAAATAAATTCCAAATCATTAACTCTTCGGAGATATTTGCAAAACAAAATTGCATAAAAAAATTTAAAAGTGTTTTTATATTGAAACGAGACACCATTTGATCTGTGTATTGAAACGAAAATGATAAAAAATCAATTTTCACACCGATTTTTAAAATTCTCACTAAAAAACAGTCGTTATTTTTATATAACTATGCAACATATAAAAGACACCAAAAGTGTCATTTTATTTTTCTTATAGAGTTATAGTCTTTTTTTCGTCAAAGATTTTTTTCTCTATAAAATTTTTCCGATTGAATCAGGAATTAAAAGCAGAATTGTTTATTGAAACGAAAAAAATTTAAATTCTTTGAAAGAAATTTAAAAATTCTGATATAGTTTGTAGTTCGT
>JAQGBS010001292.1:0-16300 GCA_034698545.1 Acrobeloides obliquus | reverse complement strand
ACGGTATGTTATGCAAGTATCGACATAGATCCAGAATTGAAATATCCTAAAGGCGCAGCTCGGTATTTTATTTAAAGAGAGGGCCGATTGAAGTGAATTATTGCAAAAAAATTTTTCGACAAACAAAAAATGTTTGAAACGATGAAAAAAATACTGTTTTCGAGGAAAAATCGAAAAAGATTTTTGGGGTGTTTTTTGGCCATTTTTATTGATTGAAACTTGCTGTAAAAAGGCCAAAAAACACCCAAAAAAATTTGTTTCAATTTTTCCTCGAAAACAGTCGCTTCGAACATTTTTTACGCTTGTCGAAAAAATTTTGCAAAAAAATTTTTTACGATAACTCGCCTCAATCGGTCCTCCCCCTTTAAGCTTAACAATATGATTTTTGTGCAAAAATTCGATTTTGAGTAAAAATTCAATTTTTGAGCAAAATTCGATTTTTAGACAAGAAATTTAATTTTTTAGCAAAAATTTTCCATTTTCAGAGTCACGTTTTGCAGTTCTCGCTCGTTTATTGCTGCTATTACCGGGCGTTTTGTCTTACTACCGCATGGTGAAACGAAGAAACGGGTTTGTTTTGGTAGTCTATTTTGTATTCTGCTTTTTATAGGTTGAAGTAAAGCCATATGTGATGGATGATCAGATCTGTGATAACTGCTATGGACGAAATTGTGCAGATCGCTGGGCACCATATTTCTGTGGTAAGCTTCTCACATGTGTTTTAGGTTCGAAAGTATACCGATTCAAAATGTTCTTAAATTGTTTGAAAAGGGGTTTTCCGCAACAAGTGTTTAAAAATATGTCATCACAATGTAGTCTAAATGAACTTCTACCTACAGTGTTTTTCCATTTAGAATTTGGGATGGGTGGTTTCATTTGGGAAAAGTTCGTTAAAAATTGAAAAATGACTAAAAATGCTTAAAATTTTGACAAAAATTAGTAATAAAAAAATCGATAATTTTTATTGCAAAGATGGCAAATTTTGGGCGTACCAAAGTTGACACGAAACGACTTTTACACGATAAAGTTGACACAATACAATTTTTTTTGGATATTTTTGAAAAATATTTTGGCAAAAACATAAGTGGAACTAGGAAAATTTTTCAGCGACGGGGGATTGCTCCCCTTAAATACGCCCCTGGGCCACCCTATATACGTTGGTTCGTTTTTAGGTGATCCGTCGTGTCTTCAATATTATTGTGAAGCATGCTGGGATCAAGTTCATTATGATAACCTCTTGTTCAAGAAACGAAACACACATAAGGTTTACGTGCGCTATGGTGATCAAACGAAGGTAAGATTTGTTGTTTGAATTACAGGGTGATCCAAAAAAATAACATTTTTGCGTTTTTTGGCGAAAATTTTTCAAAATTTTTTTAAAAATCACCTATAAGGGGTATTTTCATATTAGAAAGCGTGCAATTGATTTCTCTCATGAAAATGAAAAATACCTTTTATAGGTGATTTTTGAAAAATTTTCACCAAAAAACGCTAAGTAATGTTTTTTCATCAAAAAACGCAAAAGTACTGTTTTTTGGGTCACCCTGTATTATTTCCTGCTTTAGTGTCTTCCACAACCACCTCACCACAATAACAACACGAATTCTGGCTCTTGTATTGGTACAGTTACAGCCAAGGCTAATGCACTACCGGTCGGCAACCTCAAAATTTATCAGTGAACAGCATCTTTTTTATCCTATATTTATTTGCTACCCATTATTTGGTTTATTTAAGTATCGTGTATGGGTATTTGTTTACTAGTTGGGGATATAGAATTCTATATGTTACATAGTTTTTAATACATTACAGGGTGTTTCAAAAAACCCTCTGGTAATTTTTTTAGCGAAAATTTTTTCTCCAAAATGACTTAGGGATATTTCGTCACTGCACCACAGAAGCTTATTCAAAAATTCAACAAAGTTTGACCTTTTCCAAAGGAAAATCCTTAAAAATAAGCCATTTTTGATCCCCTCAAAGTGACCCAAAAATTTTCGAGCGACTTTTTTCTTTCACTTTTTTGGTCATTACTTATCAAAATAAAACGATTGGTATAGATTTTTTTAAATTTCGAGTTTATACCGTATTTTGCACTTTAGCCAAAACGTTTTCACTCAAATAAAAATTCTAAACTTGACCAATTTTCCACACTAGTAAACAAACACCTTCGTTATTTATTAGGTTGTTTAATAAGTCTTGCATCTTACACTTCATCATCTGGAAGTCTCCAGAAATCTTTCGATAAAAATTTTTTTGTCAGTATTATGCAAAAATGCATGTTGAAAACGATCCAATCAGTCTTTTTGAGCGATGCTCATGTTTTTGTGTCAATATACAGCCTTTTTCAAACTGTCGAATTTTCAAAGATGAAACTTTATTTTAAAATGTCCAGTTCAAACCTTTAGAGACACAGAGTTTCGAACTCGAGACTCAATTCGAGACATTTAGACTCTTCATTTTTGAATACTCGACTTTTTGAAAAATTTAGATATTGACACGAAAACATGAGCTCAAGAAGATTGGATCATATTCAATATGCATTTTTGCATAATACTGACAAAAATTTTTTATCGAAAACGGATTTCTGGAGACTTCTAGATGACGAAATGTAGGATGCAAGACTTGAACAACCTAATAGATCATAATTTAAATATATCTGTCTATTTATAGCCTTTGGGCTCTCTCCATGTTTCATTTTTATTATTATATTTATACTGATTAGAAGGTTGATCCATTTTTTACAGAGTGAGCCAAAAAACCTTACTTTTGCGTTTATTGGCAACAAATTTTTTAAAAGCGTTTTTATGGTTTTTCGATGCGTACAATCGATTTCTAGCATGAAATACCCCTTATAGGTATTTTTGAAAAAAAAATTTGAAAATTTTTCACCAAAAATGCAAAAGTACGGTTTTTGGCTCATCCTATAAAGATTATAAAGTTAAAAAATTAATTTTAAATCTTCACGCACAAGGAAGATGGATCAACTTTGTAGTCCGTCTCAGCTCCAAATATAAAAAAACTGGACCCAAAATTCAAAATCTGAAGTTTTTTGGCCGTCCGATCTGGCAAGTTAAGCAACGCTGAAACGAATGGACTATCGTAAGTTCGATCCCCATCCACTCCCTTGTGTCCGAATTCGATAAAAAATTTTGCATATGTGTATTTTTATGTAAGGAACACATTGGTAAAGTTATTTTTTCAAAAAAAAACTTATGAAAACTCTATTTTTGACAACTTTTTTTTACGAAATTAGGTGTTATTCGACAAAGTTTTAAAAATCATGTTTTTATAATGTTTTTTGAAAAAATAACCTTACCAACATGTTTTCCACATAAAATTTTTTTAACGAACTTTGACATAAGGAAACGAATGAGGTTGAATCTACGATATCAACGTTGCTTAACATTGCTTAACTTGTTATATCGGACGGGATGCTAACTTCGGACTTTGAATTTTGGATCCAGTTTTTTTATAGTTGGGGCTGAAACGGACTATAGTTAGGATTTTTGTCCATGTCAAATGTTTTATTTTATGTGCTAAGTTAATTTATTTATGTTATAACAACATTGCTATTATTATAATCTTAATTCGCGATGTTTCTGATTTTGCTGAATTTAGGGTTATATATATGGTCTAAAATCGATTATATAAGTTATAATATTGAATGATTCGATTTTTAATAAAATTATACAGTTGTTCTAAAAAAATCGCCATTTGGTCATTTTTTGGCGAAAATGTTTCATAAATGACTCATTAGGGGTATTTTTATGCGAGAAATCGAAAACCCTTAAAAACGCTTCCCAGACCATGAAATATCCTATCTTCAAGTAGGAATTTCTACCGAAAATAACTGAAAAAATACAAAAATCTTATATTTCATGGTGGTGTTTTCAAAGTTTTTCGATGCGCGCAATCGATTTCTCGCATAAAAATACCCCTAATGAGTCATTTTGGAGAAAAAATTTTCGCCAAAAAATTCCCATATGTCGGTTTTTTTGGAACACTCTGTATATATTTGAATTAAAAATTTGTTATAGTCATTCATTTTCCTGATGATTTTTTTGCCCATCATTTCAGCAGCATGGTTTTCTCATATATTGGTCATGAGAATATTTCTTACTTATGAGTTTGATTAAAAAGTCTATTTGCCGGCAAAACTGTCAATGCAAGCATCCATTTCACTTTTTCGAAAATTAGACGTAATCGGGTTTCATATAGCTTATTCATATTTTTCTCAGCAATAAATTACAAATTTTTACAGAATAATTTTTGCCAAATTATTTTCATGCCTCATTTCGATTTTTCTAGACGAAACTTGAGAAACATGATATTCTAACATGGGGGAATTATTTATTATCTTATTGTGAACACGTTTTTATTTACATAGTTAAAAGATCCTTTTTTCAAGCTTATATACGGATTGTTATTATCTATCGAATTTTTGTCAATATTGATAATACAGGGTGTATCGAAAAAACTGGAATTTAGGTTTTTTCATGTTTTTTCGACCCGAAAATTTTTTCCAAAAATCTTAAAATGACCCATATAGAGGTAATTTTTTACGGGAAATCCTGAATCTTGAAAATACTTCCCAGATCCTCATTCAGAAAAGTAAGTGTGTAAATTTATATTTTTAGCTTTTATATACACACTTACTTTCCTGAATCAGGAGCATTTTCAAGCGTTGGGAATGCGCGCAACCGATTTCCCGCAAAATTATCTCTATATGGGTCATTTTTAGAATTTTTGAAACAAAATTTCGGGTCGAAAAACATGAAAAAATCGCCAAAATTTCTGTTTTTATACACCCTTATCGCCCAAATTCCAGTTTTTTATACACCCATACATTGAGTATAATATGAGCGAAGGTATCTGTATTTAGACAAATATACATATTATGTGTTTTATAGAATCACAGGTTGTTCAAGAAGACGAATTGGACTTAAATTCTCAAGTATCTCCTTCAAAGGTATAATTGAATTGATGGGGTAGTGATGTGGAACTAGTTCGGAATAGTAAATTTAAAAAAAATGCTTTTTTTCAAAAAAATTTCAAAAAATGCCATTTTTTTATGATCAACTACAGTATTTCCCCTGTTCCGGGGGTCTACGCCACGGTCATTTTCGTAAAAATTAAAAAATGCGTCAGCTATTCCGAACTAGTTCCAGTGATACTCAAAGTTACACAAGGTGACAATTTTGTCATATGCGAATTTGATGAAAATTTGCTCATAAAAAAGTTGAAAAATTTGTCACTTTTTTATCACAGTGATGCGAAATTTTGTTTGAACTTGTGTTTAGCAAATTCAACAAAATTTGGCATCACTGGCTACCATGAACAAATTTGGGTACATTTAGGAACAGCGAATACATTCCATGGAAATGAAATTTTTTTCTGAAAAACTCCTCTAGAGTCTAGGGGTAATTTTATGCGGGGAATCCGAAAAGAGCATTTTCGAAGCACCAAAACGACATCCTAAGTCAGAAAAACGGCATATTTTGACGTAAAACCAGTGTATATAATAGGATTATCTCCTAGCATATACACTGGTTTTACGTCAAAATATGCCTTTTTTACTTAGGATGCCGTTTTGGTGCTCAAAAAGAATTTTTTCGTATTTCTCGCATAAAATTACGCCTAGAAGAACTATTTTTAGAAAAAATTTCATTTCCATGAAATGTGTCAGCTGTTCCGAAATAGTATCCAAATTTTTAATGTACCCAAAATTCGGATATTCAACGCCGGTAACAAAGTTATTACTTTTGTAACTTTGAGCATCACTATTATGGGGCCAGATTTATGTTTTTTTAATATTTTCATTTTTTTCTACGTGCGTCTCCCTTCTAATCCTATCGCTTAGCTTGGATCGACTACAATTCCCGACGAGTTAAATGAAACCGAGAAATGCGAGGAATCTATCGATCCAGCAAAAGCCGAGGTCTCTGATGAAAGTATAAACGAAAATCATGCTGAATTATCGGAGGAAAATTGTAAAGCTGAAGAAAATGAAACTGAGAAATGCGAGGAAAAAAATGAACCTGAAAAATGCGAGAAATCTATCGAGGCAGCAACCGCCGAGGTTTCTGATGAAAGTAGAAACGAAAATAATACTGAATTACCGGAAGAAAATTGTAAAGTTGAAGAAAATGTAACCATGTCTAAAAAATTTAATCAATATTACTATACATAATTTTTTCAGAAGCCTGTCCAATCGGATTACAGACAGATATCTATTGTGGATGAAAAAGAATCTCTAAAAAGATTATTGTTGGATGGTAATTCTTAATTTTAAGTTTTTTAACCAACAAAAACCAATTTTTTTAATTAGCCAAAGTGCATGATCTGATCGAACGATTTAATCGTGGTGAAGTTTCTCAACAAAATCAGTCGTCGGATGCTTCGTATAAAGCAGGTATTTTCAAATCATTGTGTGAAAAAAACTTATTTCCAGAATATGGTGTAGGAAAAGTTGGACATATTCACCAAGAAAAGTTTCAATAAATTAATGTAATTGTATGGCTTATTTCAATAGTAGTCTGTTATAGTCACCATATTGTACGTAAAAATATTAACGGCTTCAAGCATAATTAATTTTAAAATAAAGCTTGTTGTTTAAAAATAAAGCATAAGTTGTTAAATCACATTAGAAATTGTAAAAATAAATAAATTCTGAGAAAGTTCAGATGGAAAATTTGGAACTTTATTGAAAAAAAGGGAATTTCGTTTTGCTCTAACTCAAGAATTTCATCAAAATTTTCTATCTTTTGTCCTAAAAATCATTTTCTGAGGATCCCTTTGGTTTCGTCCTCGTATGCACAATCAGTGGCATAGACAGAATTTTTTAACGAAGTTTAAATCAAAACTACTTTTTTCGGAAGCCAGGTAGGGTGTTTGTGATAAATTTTTTTGAAAAAAATTTTTTGATCATAGGCTATTTTTTTATTATTTGAAAAAAGTAGATTTGATTTAAATTAGTTAAAATAAAAAAGTTTAAAAAAATCCTGGCTACGCCACTGTGCACAATAGTATAATTTTCGAATTGAATAGTTCGTCTTTGTTACCAGTATGTACGCCCTATCTATTTAAAATCTATGTAGAGACTCTACCTTACTAGAATGTTTAATTAAATTTTTATTTATGAGTACAAGACTCGAATCAAATAAACACACGTGTTTTAACAAATGAAAATATGGAAAGTTGAAGCCAAAGCTTTAATCGAAACGCAGCGTTAGAGTTGAGCTGAGATAGGAGCAGCTCAAATCGATTTGAG
The DNA here is from genome assembly GCA_034698545.1 of Acrobeloides obliquus. NCBI lineage: Eukaryota > Metazoa > Nematoda > Chromadorea > Rhabditida > Cephalobidae > Acrobeloides > Acrobeloides obliquus. The sequence continues at coordinate 9,033 of JAQGBS010001292.1, read as the reverse complement.
CTGCTCCTATCTCAAGCATGATTCCGCGATTGCTCTTTCGTTTTCCAAAAAATGATTGAAATTGGATTTTAACTCTAACGCTACGTTTCGATTAAAGCTTTGGCTCCTAGCTCAACCTAATCAAGTTCTGATGTCTATTTTTCTCTTGAAAACACACGTGCCAAAAAATATAAAGATCGTAAACATCAATAACAATAATGCATGAAGCATAAATGTCAACGTAACACGATCAAAAATTTCACAAGATACAGGCACAAGAATGTCGTAAATTTAACAAATAATCATTTTAAAGAGGTACTCGTAATTCAAACTAGTGATGTTCAAAGTGATACGTTATCACATGGGGTGATAATGTTATCACAAAAATCGTTATCACTGTTATAAAAATGCGTTATCTTATCACTTATCACACCCTTTTATCATTATCACTTTGAACATCACTAATTCAAACAAGTTATCCGTATTTCGACTTTTTACAAGTAGCTCGTAAACATTTGACAAATTTTGTCATTGAGCTTTGTTGCATAATTAATGATACAATTAAATGCTCGTTAATAAGTTAAAATAGCAATGAACGAACACAACACAATTAAAATAACTTGTTTACTTTGTAATGTTTGAAAGATTGGTATCCTTGGTGGGCACCCAATACCAAAACATGCATTCCACGCCATTGATTTCACGAATATCCGAACGTATACGCGAGTCAGATTCATTGATAAAGTCCACCGTTTTCTGCCAAAGTTTCGTTTCCTCTGGAGTACGCCTTTAAATGAGCAAAATTAAAGAAATTTTTTAGAATAAAAAATACCTTGCAGCCTCCATGATTGTGTCACGAATAATTGGAACTGCAATACCTCCGGCGCCAGCGTTTTGAACGTGATAAATAATTCGCTCGACAAGTTCCAAAAACTTTTGCTTTTCTCGTTCTTGTAACTGCTTGTATTTGATATACATGAAATATCCACATATGCTGACTACCAAAACTAAAAAAAGCAATCAGTGATAATAGAGGTATGGGAACTTGAAATATCGCCGACAATTTTTTCGCAACTGTGCATCTACAGTAGCGGTCAAAAGTGTTTACTCAAGAGTCAAAAATACAAAAAACGCGATTTTTAATGAATTTCGCAAGAGATCGATCAAAACTCATAGGTTTATTTAGGTGTTTTATACAGGAAATACCAAAAAACGTGCTCAGATACGAATTTTACATTTTTTACAGAACTTTTTCGGAATAGACTCGAATGAAACGAAAGGTTTCTGAACTATCTGAACTAGTACCACAAAAAAGTTACCTGAAGCAACGACCAAAACGGGTAAGATAGCATATTTATAGAAAACAAAAGCCATATCGACGAAAGTGCCTGGAAAAATCGTGTCAATTATAAACGCAAAAACTACCTTTTAAGATCCTATTGCCACGCTGTAAGGTCTCGGGATGTGCAGTTGCCACGTAAATTGCAGCCAAAATTGTAGTAAATGCTGCAAGTCCCGTAAGAATCCACCACGAAATATCGACTGTTTGCCACCATCGATGAGGCTGTTGTTGCGAAGTAAATTTATTATTATAGCCTCGTTTGTAATTACCATGTTTCAAATTCTGCAACTCAAATAAAGATGGTTGAGAATCTTTATAACTTGACTAAAAATGTTGCTTGAATTTATACAGGGTGAGCCAAAAACTGTACTTTTGCGTTTTTCTAGCGAAAAATGTTCAAAATTTTTTTTTAAATTGACTGAAAGTACCCCTTCTTTGCTGTCCATGGGGTGTGTTATGCTATTTTCATGTTAGCATATAATGTAATGCAGGAATTTATTGGATTCACGATGTGGTGCTTTTATTGTGACTGGTCCATTTCCTTGTACTATGCCTGGCAGGATGTATAAAACCTGGATGCATCTTCTTTCGATCGGGTCATACGTGAATAATTCTGATGAAGGAGACGGAAGTTCCATGATTTCAGGTATGGTCATCTCACTTTCTGGTAGAATTGAGTTGGTTGATGCAACTCTCACAGGATATGGTCTTGGTTCCATGAAATTGTTGATTTCTCAATTCTCTAGTTTCTGACGATCTGTCATCCATGAACATGATTTCACCATTATGAAAATCGAAGGTGAAGGGTGATAACATGGCGAGTGTGTCTCTTCCTACCATAATGTCAAAATCCGATAAACTTGACAGGTTTCTTATGAAATGCAATTGAGTGGTAATAGGTGATTTTTGAAAAATTTTCACCAAAAACGCAAAAGTACGGTTTTTTGGATCACCCTGTATTAAAAATTGCATCTATAAAGCTTACGGATTTTAGTGAGCCACTTGTAAAAGATTCCGAAAACAAGCCCAATGTCTTCTTACCAAAGCTAGTTGAACTAGATGAAGCTGAAGAACTGAATCTATTTCTCGCATCTGGATGAACAAATCGCTGTGAAGGCGACAAAATCCGTGAAGTTTCTGCATGATTATCTTCCTCATCATCGTCTTCAATTCGGCTAATAGAAGCAGCACCTAATATATAATAACGTTTTTGATGGCTAGCTTTACGAAAAATGTCAGCTACTTGGCGAAGTGCACAAGGAAGCCGCCTGTCCAATCTGGGCAAGTTAAGCTAGCAGGTTCAAACCAAAAATTTTAATCTACAAAAAATTTTTGCTCTATTCTTTGTAAGGAAAATTTTTTTGTATATTGAAATTATGGGATCAAATCTGTGGGCCCAATGTTGCTTAACTTGCCAGATAGGACGGGCGGCTTCCTTATCCACTTCGCCAAGTAGCCAATATTTTTCGTAAAGCTAGCCATAAAAAACATTATAGAGAATGGGGTTAACCGCACTCCCCCACACCACTATATCAGATTCATCGTGGATTTCATCATTTGATGCAAGTTTTCGGGGTGAGGAGAATTTTATGCGAGAAATCGATTGCGCGCATTTTCGAAGATTAAAAAATTGTACCTAAACCTGATTTAGACAATTTTCGTTTCAATAACTATTTACATTTCTGATTCAGTGTATTTTGGATTCTTTTCTAAAAAAACATCTTCCTGGGCTCATTTTTACAGAACATAAATGTCATATAGATTACATAAATTAGATCAGAAAATTTTTCTTCGAAAAATGACTTTCTAGGTAATTTTAAGTGGAGAATCGATTGCTTCCAGAAAGCGTGAATAAGCTTCTCTGAATGTGATTCAGGGTCATCTATAAAAGTATATAGGTTCAAAATTTCATTGATCTACATAATTTGCGAAGGTCAAAACATATGTGGGGGAGATGCGATTATTTAAGCCCACGATACATCAGCAGATAGGATTGAAAAATTTTGTAAAACTGCACGATGATCCTTTAAAATAAGCAATTTTTGGGCAAAAAATGGTTTTAATAATAAATTTTCAGACAAAAATCCGCATTTTGGCAAAAATAGGCATTTTTTGACAGTTTTGATGAAAAAACTGAAAATTTTGGAGAAAAATCATAATGGGGGACCGTTATGATTTTTGAAAAACATAAGGAGGTACCATTAGGAGAATTTGTTTGGGATACGACATAATTTTTGCACAAAAATTTCCATTTTTATCCAAATTTTTCCAATACGAGATTTTGTTCACCAAAAAGGTCAAAAAAATGTCGCATCATGAGACCCTTGTCCTACCCTATTTGTGCATCTATTCAGAGTACGAAAAAATAAGTCCAGATCTTGACCCTTGTCTGAATCAGGCCGGACCTTGGACGCTAGTTTTTCCACTAACAATCACAAATTAACAACTTACTGTCTTGAAAAATATTTCGCGTCATTTTTGGCGATGCAAAATTGTCTTGTGGGCGCTTTTGCACTCTAGGAGGTGTCGGTGTTCTTTTTGGTTTCGTTGAATTTATTCGGCTTGGCGGTGAGCTCGAATTAAGCGAAGCAGCCTTCTCTGATACATTACTATATCTAAAAATATAAAGTCAATTTGATCATGTATAAATTTTCGGAACTACAACACAATGGAGAGCCACTCACATAAGAAAATTTTTTTAAAATGATACCTCTAGGAACAAAAAATGCGAGAAATCCGAATTTGACATTTACGAAGCGAAAAATGCTTCCCTGATTCAGGAAAGGCCTGTGTATTAAGCAAGAAATTGCAAAAATGCGATCTCTCGACTTTTTGCTTCAATATATAGACTTTCAGATGATTTTTTCACAAAAAATTCTTTTTTCTTAAAGCTGAAAATGATCATAAATTGACGATCTTTGACAAAAATGAAAAATTTAGTACTTTTTCGGATAAATTGAAATTTTTAGTAAAAAATCATGGGGAAATCAATATTAAAAAAATTTTTGAACAAAATTATAAGGGGGAACATTAGAAAAAATTTTCATTTTTTGGATTTCGTGGAGGGCTACGTGCCCCAAATGCTCCAACGCACGAAAAATTTTTTCGGCTATGCAAGTGGGAGTAATAAGTAAACAAAAGAGTGGTAAAATTGCCTACTTCGTGGGAAAAATTGTATGAACTGTTTTTTTTTCAATTTTTTACCCCCCCCCCCCTTCCCCCACCATCAAAAGTTATAAGTTGAAAAGTTTTTGTCACTCTTGTTCAAGTATGGTGTAAGTATTAAAACTTTTATTTCAGTCGTGAGCATGACTAGTTTTGGATAATAAGGGTCATAGCCAGGAGTGCCAAGTCTGCTGATTTTTCAGAAAAGTGCTGATTTTAAGATGTCAAATCTGATTTTTAAGATGCAAAATTTTGTCAAACTGATAAGAAATATAATGAAAAATTAGCATTTTGCGCCTAAAATCTGATTTTTGAAGTCAAATTTTCTGATTTTGAACAAAATGTTCTTGACATCCCTGATCATAGTTATGTTAGGGCACCCCAAAACCTCTATGTTATTGAAGGAAACCCCCAAAAGAGCCCGTTTCCTATGTCCAACCTGGGTAGATTAATGTTCCTATCCTATTTCAGAATTTACCTTTTCTCACTTCCGTGCAGCGAACTTTTCGGTGATGCATTTACACTAGGCGGTGTTGGCGGCACTGATAAGTCCAATTCTGTATCAGATTCTTCGGCAAGTTGTCGAGATTTAACTACAGGCGATCGAGATTTTGTTGCCGGTGATTTAGAAATCGATCTTTTTGACAGCTGTGTATCCAAGGAAAGACGATGCTTACTTTCATCCACTTTTCTTTTGCGAAAAGTTTCCAACTTTTTCTCAAGCACTTTTCTTGTAGTTCCAGTTACCGGTCCGGCATTAAATCCATAAGAAGATAATTCATCTTTTAGTTCAGAATCAGAAAGATCACATATTGCTTCCATTTTCTAAAATAAAAATTTTCAAAAAAACAAACAAAGAATTATCGAAAATAACAAAGAGAGAATGAAAAAATGCGTTTATTTGTTTTAGTGTTCCAAACTCAATAAAGTTTATTCGATCCAAAGGCATAACACCGTTTTAAAGGACCAATAATCTCAGGGGGAAAGTTCGAGGGTAATTAGACAAAGGTTCGGGGACGCCCGACAAAAATTCGGGGACACTACCCCTGTCGGATTTTGCGTTTTTTGTGTTGAAAACACTGAAAAACGCAACATCCGACAGTGATAGTGTCCTCGAATTTTTTCGATTGTCCCCGAACTTTTGTCGGTCTGTTCCCGAACTTTTGCCCCCTCACATCTGTTTCAAGCGGCAAAAAATCTGTGCCAACTATTCAGCTTTTCAAAAATTACTCCAAATTGCCTAATTTTTTGTGCTCGGGGTTTTTTCGGCATGGGGAACTCGAATCCGAAAGAAGTTTTTGATTTTAACCATCACTTATGTAACATAAGTTGTTGCCGCCCAAAAATATATCGAAAATCGGCATTTTTCGCTCGTTTTCGATGAAATTTTTTAGGTAGTGGGTAAGGCGCTATTTATACTTCCGTCGCAACGCGACGGAAGTATAAATAGCGCCTAAGAGTGTATGCTGAATACGATCTAATCGGTCTTTTTGAGCAAAACTATTAAGAGATCATTCGCTTCATAATTTGAAGGATTTGCAAAAGTCCATTCGGTAAGGGCCTCCACTAATTGCTTCTCGAACTTTTGGAAGCACTAATAGCAAGTTGGGGAGCACTAATTGCAATGAGTGCTCGTCTCGACGTGTCTCGATGCTTGCTTAAATTGCGAACATTTATTCAGGATAAACGAATTTTTCGAATGTTGTCTTTTATATTTTTATGCATCTTATTGTGGACTTTAAATTTTCTGAAGACAATATTCGATTATTCGTTGACCCTGAAGAATAAAACCGTCTCAAATCAATTTTTGGCTAAAAAGTGAATGTTGGTCCAAAAATCGAATTTTGGTCTAAAATTAAATTTTGGCCAAAAAGTCGAATTTTAGGCTAAAAATCGGATTGTTGTCAAAAAATCAAATTTTGGCCTAAAATTGAATTTTGACAAAAAATCGAATATTAGCCTAAAATTCAAATTTGGCCAAAATTCAATTTTAGGCCAAAATTCGATTTTTTTGTCAAAATTCAATTTTAGGTCAACTTTTTTCGTTGAATCAAACTACATACAGTTTTCTCTAGCTCGCTGCCGTCTATACTTTTTCAACTTTTGAACTTATCAAAGAATAAATGCAGACGTGACTCGGATTTTTCCGCGTTTTTTCACTTTGGTTTAATTTCCCGAGTTTGTGATAGAAGAAAAACTGCTAGTTGAATTTTCATAATTGTGGTGAGTAGAAGGAGCAAGAAAGAAGAGTCTTTATCAATTGATTTGATTTGGAGTTCTCTAATTGAACGCGTGTGTTAAAAGCACTGTCCGAAAAGTTGGGTGAGTTAAATTTAGAAAAATGGTAGTTCAAAAAGATGTTCCTCTGAAAAAATTACCAAAGTCAAATATGACTCAATTATGCAAAGCTTGGTCAAATGGGAGATGTCCTCGCGGAGCAAGTTGTCCATATGCGCATGGGATCAACGAGTTGTCCCCCAAAGGGTTAAACAAAGAAAAAAGTGTATTATTAGATGAAGCAAAGCGTGATAAGATAGCTGGAAGAAGTAAAAAGCGTTGGATGGTTGATGAAAGAGCTGAAGATTACCAAAATATTACTTTACCTTATCTTCGTGAAAATCCACATCTAGAACATGAATTTGATGAATTCTTAAAATTAACCGGCAGCCGACGAAAGGAAATTATTGATGAGTACAAGAAGTTTATTCTTATCAAACCTAGGCAAGTTGTAAAAGTCGATCCTGATGACATTTATCTCATTGCCATACCCTATGCAGATGGCTTAAAATCCATCAGAGATTTGACAACAAACCATATCCCTCTGTTGGAATACATCAAAGTCAAAAGCAAGGAATTCATTCATGGCACATGTAAAATATCGTATGAACTTGATTTCTACTTCCACTATCAGCCAAGTTCGTACCAACTTCATATCCATATCCGAAAAAGAAACGACAAGAAATTTAAACGAAATGTGTTTGTGGATGACGTCATTTGCAATCTCAGAAAAGACTCGAAGTTCTATCAACTAGCAACTCTCACATCGGTCCATAAAGAAAGAGATCCATTATTGACAAGGTTTCACAAGAATGGAAGATTTCCCAAAGAATTTTACGATATTTGATTCATCGTGTCGAATTTTTGTTTGAAATATGATTGTCGGACGGACCCAACAGTATACTTAACGGGCAGTTTATCTTCATCATTCCAATGCATTTGTACTTATTCATTTTCATGTTAAATTATGGCATTTTGATTTAAAATCGATCATTAATAAACTAGAAAATGTTTAAAAAACTCGACTTTATACCACAAACTTGGGAAATTAAACCAAAAGCCTAAAAATTGAATTTTGGCCAAAATTGAATTTTAGCCTAAAAATCGAATTTTGGCCTAAAATTGAACTCTCCCCCCCCCCGAAATCGAAAAATTTCTTCATAAAAATGAAACAATTTGAAAAATTTCATTGAAAAAATGGGGGTTTCGCACCCCTCCGAAATCGAAAAAAATCCTGGATACGCTACGAGTATAAAACATATGTAGAGACCATTAAGGGCCTTATAGGTAGCGTCCATTAGCATGAAATGAAGAGAAAACGGTTCAGGAAAAGTACGGTTTTTTTAGTCAAAAATCGTACTTTTTGTGATTTTTTATGGTTTTTGGACCCGAATTTTTTTTCTAAAAAGACCTCTCTAGGGGTAATTTTGCTCGGGGAATCGTTTGCGCGCATTGTAAAACATTCGGAGAATTTCGTGGATCCAGAAACAGGTGCGGCTACTAACCACATCGAAACTGAGTGGCAGAAAAGTTCAAGATGGAAAACAAGAAGAGTTATGGTACCGACCGAAATCTTTTTGTATCATATTTTTTTGAATATTGTTGAAGAAAACTGTATAGAGTTCTGGATGCTAAGTATCGTCTCTGGCCCTAAATTGTTTCTTTTGAAAATTATAGAGTAGAGATACTAGGGGGGGGGACAAAAGTTTCAGACCAGGTGGACAAGTTTCAGAATATCGAATCGGTGTTTTTTAGCTTCTACTACTTGTTTAGGCATTAGACAACTGTTTTGGAAACATTTGAAATTCTGAAACTTTTGGCCACCTAGTCTAAAACTTTTGCCCCTCCCCCTAGTATAATCGTATATTTGTTGTATGTTGAGAAAGAGATGGAAAACAAGAAAGAGATGGAATGTAACTGCATAAAAGTTGAATGAATTTAATGCTGAAAAAAAGTGGTCGAAAACCATTGAAGTATCAAAATTTATTTAAAAGAGATAATGGAATTTTTAGAGGTGAAAAAATGATAAAAAAATAAAGCAATTTTATTATAAAATTAATATCAAAATTATCTATCAATAGTATGTTCTTGATCTTCAATATTTTCCCCAATCTCCGGTTCTTGTAGAGCATTTACTGCAGCCGCTTCTTCGGCTTCTTCACTCATCTTTGGCACAGAAATCTAAATTTTTAGTTTTTTTCGAAGACCTCATTAAGCTACCTCTTGAGGCATTATTGAAATAGGCTCGGTTGTCGGCACTTGGTGATCGT
>JAQGBS010001291.1:0-16300 GCA_034698545.1 Acrobeloides obliquus | reverse complement strand
TGGAAGAAAATGGTGAACCTATTCCCCTCCCAAATCTGAAAATTTTAAATTTTCGGGAAGAAAAATGAAAATTTTTAGAGGGGGTAAACTTTGCAGTAGCATCTCCGAAAAAAACTTTTTAGAATTTTGCAAAAATGCTTTTCTAGGGTTAATTTTATGCGATAAATCAATTCGCAGATGCGCAGAATCGATTTCTCGCATAAAATAACCCCTAGAACGATAATTTTAGAAGAAAAATCCAATATTTTCATATTTTCGCTTCAATACGCACTCTTATTTCCCTGAATAAGGGTCAGGGAAACATTTTCAAGCTTCGAGAGTGTGCACAAACGCTTTTTCGCATCAAAATTAATCTGGAAGGATCATTTCTACAAAAATTTGCTAAAAAATTATTTTCGGAGACCTGGCTGTAAAGATTACCTACTTTAAGAAATTTGGGCATGCATCCCCCTAGCTATAACCCTGGGGCCTTCAATTCTCACCCAGCTAGAACGTGAGACAATTGTGAAAGAAGGGAAGGAGAGCAATTGTTATTAAAGGGAATTGTTTTACAGGCAACTTTTGGCTCCCCGATTTTATGCCTCTTATTTTTTGTATTTTAGAAGAAAAGTTTAAAATATGTACTTATGGCCAATAAGTTATGGTCTCTTTAATAACTATTAACAACCATATAGTACGAAAATGTTCAAACAAGATTATTATTTGGGTCTAAGTATTTTGATTATTTGCCTGCAAGTTTTGTCAATTATTGGAAATGGGTTCATAATCTTTCTTTTTTATCGGTAATTTTTCGCCTTACAAAAATCGACACACAATTATAAAATTTAGAAATAGTCGTTTAAGGACACTTGTGGGTCTACGGCTTATTTTTGTACTTGCTTTGACAGATTGTATTTTTGCTATTGCAAGTATGTTTTTGGAATAAAAATTACTAACAAAGTTAGTACAGGGTGATCCATAAAAAATGGAAATTTTGCGATTTTTTCAAGTTTTTTGATTTTCACTAAAATAACTCTATAGAGGGTGGGGGGTTTTATGCGAAAAGTCGATTGCGTGTAGATCTTGAAAACGCTTCCTTGACCCTGATTCAGGGAAGAAATGTGTCTTTGAAGCGAAAATATGATAATATAGGGTCAAGAAGCGTTTTCAAGGTCCTGCGCACAATCGATTTCTCGCATAAAAAACCCTATATGTTTATTTTGGTGAAAATTAAAAAATTTGAAAACATTATTCAAAAATCGCAAAATTATCATTTTTTGGGGGTCACTCTGTAAAATAAAGTTTTAGTGTTACCTCAAATTATTTATTTTATTATTAAATGGACACCGGATAAGATTGATTATGATGGACTATTTGTTGTAGCTTCAGGGATACCTTTAACAATTCAGTTTAAAGTTAATTTAATGTTGATGATAGGGATAGCTCTGGATAGGATACAGGTAAGTCACAAAGGAGCTTCGCCCTGCCTAGCCTAAGTCCAAATATAGACTAGCCTAGAATTAGCCTAGTCTAGACTATCCTATCCTAGCCTAGTCTAGTCTAAACTAGAATTAACCTAGTTTAGCCTAGACTAACCTAGAATTAGCCTAACCTATCCTATCCTATCCTAGTCTAGTCTAGCCTAGTCTAGCCTAACCGACCCTACCCTATCATATACTTTATGATTTTTCTCTTTAGGCGATTCGCTACCCTATTTATTACCGGAACAAGAAACAAACTTTATATATCTATATTATCCTATGTATAGGAATATGTTGGGCAGCTATTGATATCGTATTAACCTATACTTTAAAAATAGATACTTCAATACATGAATGTGTAGCAGGAGGATGTTTTATGAGTGCCGACTTTAAAACTTATTGGGGTTTAGGCAACATGATATTAGGTGGCATTGGAGTGGTGCTAACGATAATCTTTGCATATGAGTTGAGAAAATTTAGAAGAAAAAGGAACTTGAAAAATGGGTCAAATACAGAGAAGCAGCTTCAGCAGGTATCCTACTACTATAAACGTGTAAAGATGTCTGTGAGTCTGTATAGACGATCTCGGGAACGATAGATTTAAATCCTGGGTTCTAAAACAAAAGTTGTGGTGGGCGATGAGAGAAGACGATCGACACCACTTTTATTTTTTCCAAAAAAATTTTTAGCCCCTTGCTCACCGATCTCATAGTACTTTTTCCCACTGTTCCTTTTTCATCTTAATTCGTAATATTTTTCCAGACCAACCGACTATCAATATCCATCATGGTCATTTCTCTCCTCTTTGTCATGACACCAAGTATCCTAGTCGGCATCACATCCATACTTGGCTACCCTATTTTTCGTGATTGGGGACCTTTCTACACGCTTTGTTTATTGTTAACCGGGTTTATCAACAGCATTATTTATGTAACACTTCATATGGAGTTGAAACAAGCGGCAATACAAGTGTTTCGGAGAAAAAATAACACTGTTGGGCCTGGGATTGTTGGCAGTGCTACTAGTCAAATTGTTCAAGAGTCAAATAGGAAGCAAAATTCGTGATAATAAAAAAATTTTATTTAATTGTTTTATTGTAAATATTGATATTTTTATTCGAAATGATTTAAAAACGAGATTTTCAAAATTTTGATAATTCGATATCCGTGTATTGCGAAAACCTTGGGAGTGTGGTGTCCAGATCTCTTAAAAATCTACAGGGTGTAACAGATGGATTCCCCGATTTCAAAAATTCAGTGCTTTATGAGTTTAAATGATTTTACCATGCGGTCTTTTGCAAGTTGCCAAGTATTAGATTTTTAAACAATATTTTGAACACAAATTTCTTTCAATAATGTTTTAACTCGTATTTTTCTAAATTTGAGAACTTTCTCGATGGTTTTTCACCCGATTTTTCACCATAAGATAGAGAAAGTTCAAGTCTATATTTATTGAAAAAATGTTTATCTTTCAATTAAACAAAAAATTGAAAATTTCACACTCGATACGTATGCAATTTTTGTCGTACAAAAAAAGTTGATAAGATGGTGTATTGGAAGTGCACCAGGCTTGGGCTCAACAAGACGCTTGTTAGAACACCATCGCCTCCGATACCTTTTTTTCAATCAAATATTTCGTATTTAAAAAAATATTAATCCAAAAATCATGATTTTTTGTACAATAATAATTGTGAATTTGTTCTATGATAAGATGGAAGAATCGAGTGAACTTTCCATCAGGAAAGTCCTCAAAACAAGCAATTTAGGAAAAAATACGATTTAAAAATTTTTTGAAAGAACTATAACTTTTGTCATTCTAACTTGTTCAAATTATAAAAATAATTCTTTGAAGTGGAACGAATTGTGGAGTCGCATAGCGGGAGATAATATATTCTTAGAAGTAGTGTATGGTGGTAGACCAATAATCAACGCTTGCGAGTTGACCAATAATCAACACTCGCAAGCGTTGATTATTGGTCTACCACCATACACTACTTCTAAGAATAAATTATAAAAATCTAATACTTGATTTAGCAACTTGCAAAGGACCGCAAGTTAAAATCATTTAAGCTCGCGAAGCACTAAATTTTTGAAATCGGGAATCCACCCTGTAGATCAATGCCGTTCATTTTTATGGTTGTTTTGACTTATTCCCTCTCCACAGTGGAAAACCGTAAACTTTTATTATTCCCTAGAAAAATAAATACTTAGTAATTTATTTCATTGTATAAAAAGTGTCTGTATAAGCACCTGACTCTAAATTTATTATAATAATAAATTACGAACAACTTTAATACATTTATCGCCATGAATATGTAAAGTATAATGAATGGGCTCGATACCTAGAAATTACTTTGCATGGACCCAGTAGTGCTTTGCTTTGATACCGATGTCTTGTGAGTCTCAAAAAACAATCACTTTTCTATTAATAAAAAAGTGTAATCCTACTACTACAGGGCGTTTAAAAAGTTCTGTCACAACATTTTATCACACATGCACAAGGTCTTACGTCAAAAAATTTTAAATACTACATATTTTTAGAAGAACTATATAGTATTACCCGTCGCTTCGCCAAACGACATATTTTTGGCCGCCGCTTCGCGGCGGCTAATACTATATATTTTTTAATTTTTTGCCGGATACTACTACATGTCTTACGTAAACGTAAGCTTGTGCACTTTATACCTAATTAATGCAATTTAACAATTTCCACTTTATACAAATTTGTGTCCTAGGGGATTTTTATGAACGGAGAATCGATTCCCGCAAGAATTGAGCGATGAAAAATGTATGGCTCTGTATTAATTTCCTTTAGGGCTTGGCAGGGAAATGACTCTGTATGGAAAATCATTATATAAATGTCAAAGTCTGGCAGTTTCAGTGTCTAGAGGTTTTCGATGTCGAAAAACAAATGCATGCGATTTAACCTCTCTGAACTCAATCTAATCGTGGTTTGACTGAAATTGCAGACTTTGACACTTATGCAACGATTTTCTAATTAGGCACTTTGGGCCATAAGACCCATTGTAGAGGGCCACAGAGAATGTTTCAACGCTCAATTCTTGCGAGAATCGATTCTCCGTGCGTAAAAACTTCCTGGAGCACAATTTTATCGAAAGTGGGCATTATTTTTAATTATGTTAATTCGTATAAAATATTGTAGCAAAAATTTTTAGACACCCTGTATAAACGTGTAATGTCTGCGTGTAGTAGAGATGCCGGTTAACGCTTAACTAGCTTAAAAGTTCATCTCATTCAAAGAGTCACTTTTCTGGTCGATGTGTTGTAAAACGGTCTCGGGAACGCTTGATTTAAGAGAACGTCTTTGGAAAGATTTGAAATGCTCTGTGAGCACGGGGAACACTTTTCAAAAAGTACGATCTGGAATTTTGTATAGGAGGGAAGTTTTTAGTTATAGTGGGCACATAAAAAATTCTACTACGACATATTTCAATTCTTTCACTATACCGAAGAAATAGCCAAATTACCCTTTTGCCTAACAAGGGACATTCACCAGGTGATAGTCCCAGTTTTTTTTAAAAACGACTTTAACTGGTTCTATAGGCCCTAGTAGTTACGGAAACATCGAAATTAGAGTTATCTAGTTCGATTTTTGGGAGTAAAAATCGATTCAAAAATTTTTTTAAATCGAAAAAAATTGTGCAAAAAAATAAGTTAAGTGGTGGGAACCGAACCTGGGCCTAACAAAACACAATAATGCAATATAACCCACTGCTCTATAAGCACTAATAATAGAGTGAATGATTTTACACTATGTTAGGATTGAATTTTTGCTTTTATAATTATTTTTGTAATTTTAGAAATTTCTATCTCTATAGAGAAGAAAAAGTTTCAAAACGCATCTCCTCCGTCAGTTTTCATCCGTTTTTGATGATCTTGAGCTTAAAAAAATCCCGAAAGCTTATTTTACAACACTATGGCTTGACTTTGTCGATTTTTAGTTTCTAAAAAATAGTTTTCCAAACACAAAATCAGGCAAAAAGAAATGTTCGGCACCCCGGATTTGAACCTACTCCTTCGGAATGGAGTCTAAAAAATACGCAACTCGGTATTTGCGGAAAAACAGGCTTTAAAATGTTAAAAAGTTCAATTCTAATTATAAAAGCAAAAATTCAATCCTAACATAGTGTAAAAATCATTCACTTTATTATTAGTTCTTATAAGCAGTGGGTTAGATTACATTATTGTGTTTTGTTAGGCCCAGGTTCGGTTCCCACCACGTCACTTCTTTTTTTTGCACAATTTTTTTCTATTTAAAAAAATTTTTGAATCGATTTTTACCCCCAAAAATCGAACTAGGGAACTCTAATTTTGATGTTTCCGTAACTACTAGGGCCTATAGAACCAGTTAAAGTCGTTTTAAAAAAACTGGGAGTATCACCTGGTGAATGTCCCTTGTAAGACTTATATTTTAATGTCATGTTTTCGTTTATTTTTATCTTTCTATTATCTTGACCTGTATATTTTAAGCTTAATTTGGGTGTATACCTGTGCTTAAATAGACTTTACTTATTGATCAATACCACCTTTTTTGTACCATTTTTTAACTAATCCCACCTTTTTTGCCACCAATTTTTGTCATTTTTAAAAAAGATCCTTTAAAAGCCACCTTTATGGATAAGAATTGCGACCTCATTATGCATCCCTAATTGTACCTGCATGTATCACCAGTCGGCAACGTAATTATATCATTTAGCTGCGTAGAATCTTCATCTTTGAATGAACTGTGTAACACAGCGTCAAAAAATGTACAAAAAGCCTTCATGGTGGAAAACAATGTTTAGATTTTTAGGATTATTAACCCATTTTCCGCCACTGATGCATATATGCATCGCAACAAAAGTGCGATAGAAAAATTTATTTTTATAATATAAAGGGATGAGTGATGGCTTAAACGAAACCGGAGGTGACTCTGAATAAATAATAGTCAAAGTTTTCGATAGGAAAATATTAAATTTTTTCTAAAATTATAATCAAAAGTTCGCTGAACAGTAATTTTTAGGTCGAAAATAAGCCAAATTTTGAATGATTTTTAAAAAATTCATAGAATGAGTTGACCAAAAAGTTTTTATACAGATTATTAGTTTAATGCATGAAGAATATTTTAAAAATAAAATTTAAAATTCGCCAATATCATCTAACCGTTGTAATTGAGCTTCAATGACTGATGCATATATGCATCAGTGACTACGAACTGGTAAAATGCTTCAAAATTGCCTGGATCCGCCTCTCACAAGAAACTGAAGCGTCGTGTGCTTGATAGTGCTCGATACGCCGGGAAAAATCACTGGATCCAGGTTTTATCGAATAGATTACTTCAAAGTAGCTTAATTTAGAAGCTCGAAACTCGGATTCGGTGTGCCATGTGCCCTAAACAAACACAGACAAAATGTGAAAATGCGATGTGGGGTTACACCCGGAATGCTTCAAAGATTTTCATACGATAAAAAAGGAGCTTTATTTTTCAAGAATTCCTAATGTTTCTCAATTCTTAAAAATCATTTTGGCTAGTTGTAACCTTATTATAGCTGATTTTTTATAAACAATTAATTTTGAAGCATTTTACCGTTTTGTGGCCACTGATATATGCATCACCCCAGAAATCTGAATTTTTAATATAATATTTGGGAAATTTTTTAGATATCTTAGTTTTAGGCCATCCATAGCATTTCTGCGCAAAAATGTTCAAAAATGCACGCAATGCTAAGTTCTGGCGTAAAATGGGTTAAGAGAGAATATAATATCGTACTGTTTATGATAAAAAATCAATCAAAAGTGAGTTTTTTTTATCAAACTACTTTAATTTTCTTTTATCTTTTCCTAACGTTGTTTATTTTTCTGATGGGAAAGTGGGTGTTCAAATTTTCCATCATCAAGACTTTTTGAGCATTTTTGGACGCTGTAATAACGATTTAAAGTTGTTATTTTGGTCGTCGAAATCGTCCTATAAAAAATGTTTATAAATCCTCAAATTCACATCTTTTCGATTGAATTAGAGCAAAAACTTGTTTTCATTCATGGAACGAACTTTTTTATCCATTAGATAAAACTTTATATTTCCCCATGTTTTCACAAAAAATTCAAAGAAATCTAAATTTTTTAATAAACCAAAAAATTACCCTATATGCTTGTATATATTTGGCTATTTCTGGTTGTTTTATTTGACTATAATAACGATAATAATCTTGCTTCATCAAGGACTTCATTACAGGCCGATCTTTATAATCTTTCAAACAATCTTGGATAAATTCCTTCGTCAACGAACTATAACTAGAATCCAGATATCGTTTAATTATATCATGTCCAATTGTATTTTGAACACATTGTTGGACCTCTATAAATGAACGAGACAAAATATCGTTTTTGCAGTCAAATGGCATTGAACCATAGCTGATTTCTACTAAACTAATGCCTAGACTCCATATATCGGCTCGAAAATCATATTTATCTAAATAATTTTTAAAACGCTCTGGTGGCCAATATGCAATGGTTCCAACGAATGAGGTTGCTGTAGACTCATCCAATATCCGTGAAACACCAAAATCACACAATTTAATTTGTCCGTTCCAGCTAATCAATAAATTGCTTGGCTTCACATCGCGATGCATTATGCCCCGATCTTTACATGATTGAAGCGCATTTAAAATAGCTGATGCTATGCATCCTAACAGCGATTCGGAAAAATGATACTTGCATTTCTTATGAATAAGGTTATAAAAATTCGTTAGTGATAAGTCCATATATTCCATACATATCAAAATATTTCCTTTATTTTCAGAAAACCCATAAAATTTGACGACGAAGTCGGAATTTCGCATATTTCGGTGAGCTTCGATTTCGCGTGATAATAATTTGAGTTGATTTGCAGTCGTGGTATCTTTGAAATTAAAATCATGAGGAAGTAAAATAAATTTAATAGCCATCATTCGATTTGACGGTATGTGTAAACATTTATTTACGATATTCCTCGTAGGGGAAATATTACCAAGGTTTTCACATTCTTCATAATTAAACATGTATTCTTGATCATCTTCCAAAATTAAGAGATCTTTTCTGTTATTATTACAAAAAGTTTCCCATTGGATAGAATCCGTAAAAAGTTGGGTTGATGACATCTTTTATAATCTTAAAAAATGTTTTAACAAACATGACTTACAAGAAATATTTCACGCAGCCCCCAGGGCTGCGTACGTTTAGTTTTTAAACCACTGTTATATCAAATTTTAATCCCCTAACCAGCGGTTTTAGGAGATAAAATTTTTCAGATAATTTTTTTGGAAAACTTTTATGCCATAAATTTTGTCTATAAAAAAATGTTTATTTATTTTTTTTCTTCAAAATAATATATAACTTATGGGGGTTAGCTTTTAACCCCTATATGAAAAATATCAATTTTTGAGATTTTGTTGTTTTTTTTTGACAGCAGCTCTAGAGAAAAATGATGTCGTTTAATTTTTTTAAATTCTTTTTTTAAAAGTTGCACAAGAACCAACAAAAGATAATAGCGAAGCGATTTTTTCGAAAAATTCATTTAGGGAGTCAAAAAATTAATTTTTTACAAGTTACCCCCTATTTTTCAAGGAAAAACGTGATTCTTGAAGGCTTTAAGAGACGATATCTCGAAACTTGAAAAAAATCGATCAAAAGTGGCCGTAGTAAAAAAGTTATTCAAAAATATTTTAAAACATATCATACCCCCGTTTTTGGGGTCGAAAAAAACGAATTTGAAGTCCGTTTTTCGATCCGACTTAACTATACTGAGATACGGCGTTATGCTTTGTGTTAATATAAGGTAAACTTCAAAAGATCATAACTCCCCAATCATAGCTCCATATGAAATGGTTTTGGTGTCATTGGATTCCTCATGACTTCTACTACATTTTTCATATATTTGGTCAATTCAAACTGATATGGTTTAGATTTTTCCGATTTTTAGAGGTCCAAAAGTTACTTTTTTTGCTTTCCTCAGATTCACAATCCGGATTCAGAGTCCGATTCTGAATCTGGACCACCGGTGACAACATTGTCACCACTGGTGACAAGTTCTCACCGGTGGTGATATGGTTGACAAATTTCTAGTGCCCTGTAAAAAAGTGACAACGAGGACAACGTTGTCACTTTGTCTCTTTAAAAAGTGACAAATGTTGAGTTGCGATTTTGAATTTGAATTTTCGCAAATCCCTGAAAAATTGAAAATCAGATATTGGCGGAAAATTTAAATTCAAAATCCCAACTTCAAACGCGATTATCTCGACAACGATAGCGATTCAATTTACTGTAAAAACAAAAAGTGCTCCATTTTTCATGAATTTTCCGAATATATATAAATTATGGCAAATTTCACTAATCTAAAGAATTTTCAATCTTTGACCTCCAACTTTGTTAGCGATTTTTACATTTTTTGAACTTCGGTCCCTGAAAAGTGACTTGGGTAGGGATGTCGGCCAGAATTCTAGTCTATTTTTATGTATGTTTCGATACCTCCCTCTGACGGAAAATTTCGAGCTAGAGCCCAAAAAATGAATTTTTGAGGGGGTCAAAAAGCGTTATTAATAGAAAGAAAGTCACTTTTCTCAAAAACTATAAATGCTATGATCATGAACGAGGTGTCGTTGGAAAGGGCAACGATGGACAATAAAAACGTGCTTTAAATTGTGGGAAACGCATTTATAGAAAAAAAAGTTATGATAGAAATACTAAAATAGTGATTTTGTATACCATGATGTATATGCTTATATATGCGTATATCTCCGGTGGGATTCCGAGATTTGCCTCGATCATGGTGTCATTGGAATGCTGGTAACAGGAGCTAAATTTAGAGCCAATGAAAAAATGGCGCTCGCCGATCACTGAGAAGATAGAGCAAAAAAAGTAATTTTTGGACCCCTAAAAATCGGAAAAATCGCTCTATCTTCTAAACCATATCAGTTTGAACGGACCATATATAAATTTTCATATCGCTATATAAATAAACTGCTTTGGAGTTTTATAAAATATGAGAAATTTAAAATATGAGAAACCGACGCCCATTCCTCGTCCCCGATTTGAACACAAAATTGCCAAAAACGACGGTCGGCGACCTCATGAAGACATTTTTGTACTCGAAAAACCGATTTTTGACCCTCTCAACTTTCACAAAAAATGCTCTATCTCCTAAACTATCCGAAAGTATTTCCTAATTTTTTGCACAAACGTTGGTCTAAGCATATCTGATATGTAGAAAACAAAACCAAAAAATTTTATGGGCCGCCACAAATACAGGGTGTTTCATAAAAAACCGTACTTTTCAAAAATACGGTTGTGCAAAATTTTTTTGTTTCAAGCGGGATTCGAACAAGGACCTTTGTGACACATAAGCCGCCGCTTTGTCACTGCACCACCGGGTAAGATTTTGAACATACGTTTTTTCAAACCAAGTGCTAGTTAAAAAATGTCGAAAAAAATCTATATTTTCCCTGAGTCAGGGTCAGGGAAGCATTTTCAATTTTCCGAGATACGCGCAATCGATTTCTCGCATGATTTTACCCCTAAAAATTCAAATATTTTGTCATACAACCGTATGTTTGAAAAGTACGGTTTTTTTTTAAACACCCTGTACTTTTTTTGACAACAAGATGCTGTGTGTGCCTAAAAATAAGGGGGGAAAACAAAATTAATGTTGCGTTTCAAATGTTTCATACATTTCAGATATATTTCATATATTTGTATAAAACCAAACGGTCTGTCTCTTAACGCAGTCTTTTTTACTGTAATTTGTTTAATGATTGAAATTTTTCTACTCTCGGTTGCTTTGAAAAGTTAGAATTCTTAGGCTGGATTTATACTTCTGTTGTGTCGCGACGTGTCGTACGACGCGCAAAGCAATTGCAATTATATTGAGAAAAATGTTTCCAATGTCGTTTATAGTTGTGTCGTACGACAACCTGTCGCGTCGAAAGTGCTGGTCATGCGACGTCGTACAATACGCGATGCGACAGATGCAAATACTGGGTTTGTGTGCGCATAATTTCAATAAATATAAACCCTATTCATTTTTGAGTAAATTATTATAGAGAAAGTAGAACTTATATTTTTGATGGAAATGGAAAAAATATAGGGTGAGTCATAAAAAGCCAGATTTTTGCGATTTTATGTTTTTATATTTGCAGAAAAATTTCATTTTCTTGGTTAAAATATTGTTTTTTGATCTCATTCTTTTTTAAGCATAGAGAATTTGGTTTTCTACTTTTTTTTAAAAGAATTTGATCAAAATATAACATATTATCCGAGAAAATGCAATTTTCTGTAAACAAGTCGCAAAAACTCCGGTCTTATGACTCACCCTGTATAATATGATTTTCGATTTACACAAAAATTTCTCATTTATGTTTAATTTTGTTTTTATAAATACCAAAGTCCAAAATTTGTTATATATTTCTATTGAATTTACAATTGGCTCTTATTTTACCAACAGCTTATTTTACATTTTGAAATGACATATAAATTTACATTATCAGATTTTATTGGAGAAAATTCTTCGGTTATTATCGAAAAAGTCAAAAGTCGACAACTTATATGGATCCAGCTAACAAAAATCACAAAAACGTAATGAAGGTTATCGAAAATTGGGAGGCCATTGCATAACTTTTGAGTGATGACAAAAGAATTATCACCGGATTGTTGTTTTTAACTTCTTTGGAGAACCAACAACCAAAAATTTTTTCAGCCGATGCAGTGAAGAAAAAATGGAGAATTTGCATGATTATTATAAGCGTATAAAGCGTGATCAGAGAGGCAAAGGAAACGACGACAAAGAGACTTCAACAAATTGGCCATTATTCCAATCATGTTATTTTTAGAGGATATTCAAACATTTTCGACGTAAAGGTAAGCTTGGAATTTTTAATAAAAAAGTACTTACACTGTATGAGGATGAATGGGCCTATTTTTATCATGAGATGTTGATAAATATGACAATTTAGGTGATACTGCTATAGGCACTCATAGTTGATTGAAGAAGATGGGCTTGAACCGCCAGGCACCTAGCTTAAAACGCCTTATTCAAATTCTATTGCATGAAGCTGAAGATCAGATTTTGAACGAATGAGCGTATTAAAAGTCATGAATTTGATGCATTGAACGCATTGGAACAGAATTCACCTTTTGATTTCTTTGTTCAATAGTCGCCTTTTTAATATGAACATTGTTAAAACATCAATATTTAAGAAAAATGAAAAAAGTTGAATTTTAGTTCGAAAAATCCATTTGTTTTTATATCATATTTTGTTGCTTTGTGTTATATTTTTGTTTTGATAAACTTGAAAGATGTTTTCTTATATTGCACAACATACATACATCATTCACAATTTGAAAAATGTAAATGGAATTCGGTCGAAATAGTGCGATACGAACGGCCATGAGACAGGAATCTAAACAGATTCGGAACAAAATTTTGTTCCCTCATCTAACACACAAAAAGGTCTACTTCAAACAAATTGCAATACGTTCAATCTTCTTTATCGGGTATCTATGGGTCTTCTTCCATCTCATATGGTTTTTCACCAGTTCAACAATTTCATCAAGTTCACGAGGAGAAACGAACAAATCAGTTTTAGTTGACATCCATCATGCACTAAAAAATAATAAAGTATAAAGGTACCTCATATTCAATAATGAGTCATATTTTAATATGGAAAAAATATTTTTGGGCCAAAAATAGCCCGGAATCATGGAAAAATTGATTTTTTTGTGGTGTGTCGTACGACAAAAATGCATTGTCGCAAATCGAACTATAAACGCCGTCGTACGACACAAAAATGTACTGTCGTGTCGCGACACTAAAGGAAGTATAAATCCAGACTAAAAGGAGCAAGGAAAGATGTAACATCTTTTAAAACGTGTCACATTATATGACATTTTTTCAGTTTTTATTGAAACACATCTAGGTTTATCTTGTAGATCTTGACCCCAATAACAACATTATTCCAGTGTGTCACAAGTTTTTTGGAAAACGTACAAAAAATGAATGTATCACATGTATTACACATCATATGACACAATTATGATAGACGACTATTTTTTCCGAATTTTTCAATAAAATTGTGACACACTGAAACTAAAATTGTTATTATAGTTGAGATCATACATGGGCAAGCAGTGGACGTGCGAACCTTTTTTGAGGTCCCCAATGGTGTATTGATTTTGGTTTGATTTTGATTTCAAAATCATTTTCGTATGATTTTGATATCTAAACTCAAAATCAAAATTTTTGATTTTGGTTTTGATTTCTAAAATCAAGATCAAATTTTTTTGATTTTGGTTTTGATTTTCAGAATCCGGATTTTGGATTCTGAATCCGAATTCTGATTCTCAATCTGGATTCTGAATTCGAATTCTGAATCCGGAATCTGAATTTGGATTCAGAATCCAGGGTGAGAATCAGAATTCAGATTCTGAATCCGAATCTAGAATTGGAATCCGGATTCAGAATTCGGATTCAGAACCCGAATCCAGGGTGAGAATCAGAATTCGGATTCAGATTTTGAAAATCAAAAAATTTGATTTTGTTTTTTGAAACCAAAACAATATTAAAATTATGCCAAAAGACATCACTGATAGTCCCCCTTCCGAAATAAGGGTCCAAACGACCTTAAATTTTCAATGTTTTAAAATTTAATCGATTTTTTGAAATTTTGAAATAAAAATTTGAATTTTTGAGAATTTTGAGGTGGTCCTCCCTTAAATTGGGATTTTGAGTGAATCGGTCAAGAGGTGGCACCCTCACATGCAGTATGGTTGAGTCGGCGTGTGAAACAAATTTTAATTAAAAAAAATTGAAAAATATCACATAATGTGACGTTTTCTTCCCTCAAGAATTCTAACTTTTCAAGACGATCAAGAGTGGAAAAATTTCTTTTAAAAAATCAGGTATGGGGAATCTTTTGGTACCAGTTTCGATCTAATTCTCTTTGACAACTTCGTAATGTTTCTTGCGAGTATAGGTTTTCAAAATTCACGAAATTTGAAAAAAGATCATGAATGTTCTAAATGATAAGAAAATTTCAAAAAATGGCATAGCAAAAATTTTCATGAGCCGAAAGTAACGAAATCAAAGTTATGAAATAAGAAAAAATGATTAAATGGGACGTCAACAAAATAATAAAACGAAATCGAGTCTTCTTATCTGTGTATACAGAGTACGCTTAAACTGTTTGATTATTTTGTTTAAGGTTCATATAAATCTTTAAAGGAAATTTTTTGTAGATTTTGTAAAAATTTTTTAAACTCTAAAATGCTGCCGAAAATGTAGTCTTATAGGATGAAGTATAGGACACACTCAGAACATAAATTTACATAAAACTTTTGTCAGTTTTATTTTAATCTTTGTATACAGTAATCGAAGTTCACCCTGTACAAATTTGATGACTAAGCAAAAACACTTAAATTTTAATGATGTTTTATTGATTGATTTTTTAAGCTAACACATACGAGTTGACAGTCGAGTTTTCAAAAAAGACTGGTATATCTTTGAAGAGCATCAAAAACTAGTAACTTATGCGCTGGAATTAGCTGCGGAACCCCCGCCGATTTTGAGCAAATCCATAATTAAATATACTATTTTATACGATTCGATGATAACTGATTTTAAATACTATTCAAGTATGATCTCGTTCATTGGCTAGACTCTCGTCTAGCAAGCCTTTAGGTAAGAGTTCGATTCCGTCAGGTGTTTCAATTTTTTTGCATTTTTCAAAATTTTATTCTATTTTTACTTTTTGTTATAGTCTGTTTCAAAAAGAGATATTATAGAAACTTCCAGACCCCAGTTATGTTCGATTTCATCCGATCTGGCAAGTTAAGTAACGTTGGGCCCGCGGGTTCGATCCCGCTTGGAGCCAATTCTTTTTGCTTTGTCCAAAAACGGATAAAAACTTTTCCTTAGAGGTAATTTTATGCGGAGAATCGACTGCGCGCATTTCCAAAGCGTGAAAACGCTTCCCTGATTCAGGGAAGGAATGTGTGTATTGAAGCGATAATGTAATGCGCACAATCGATTCGCCGCATAAAATTACTCCTAAACAGCCGATTTTCCGACTAAAATTAGAATAATTTACATTATCGCTTCAGTACACACATTCGTTCCCTGAATCAGGGAAGCGTTTTCATGCTTTGGAAATGCGCGCAGTAGATTCTCCGATTAAAATTACCTCTAAGCAAAAGTTTTTATCCGTTTTTGGACAAAGCAAAAAGAATTGGCTCTTTTTTGAAAACTCGATCATCAACTCGTATGTGTCCCTTGTAAAAGAAATTTATTAAATTTTTATCACTATCCTGTAAATACACTGATGGACAAAAATGTGCCACTACCTATATGATTTTCCTTATTTTAAATGATTTTGTAACCAGAGTGGGCTTAAATTAGTATTCACAAGGGACCTTCAAGGTCTGACAAACTCAGATTTTTTCGAGACCTAGCTCAAAAGTTAGGAAACAATGATACTACAGCTTTTGGCAACGAGCATTTGGCAACGCAAGACGAGCTTTTGGCAACCAGGGTCCGAAAAGGTGCTAGCACCCAGCACCCAAAAGCACCCGTGGGTGCTAGCACCTAGCACCCAAAAAGCACCCGTGGGTGCTAGCACCTGGCACCCAAAAGCACCCATGGGTGCTGGGTGCCAGCACCCATGGATGCTGGGTTCTGGTGGGTGCTAGCACACCAGCACCCATTGATGCAAAAAATAACAAAAATTGTTGTAAAAATTAGGGGGTTACCCCCTAAAAATTAAAAAACTGCGAATTTAAAAATGTCTCCAAACCCGATAATTTTTTTACATGGGGTTT
>JAQGBS010001290.1:0-16301 GCA_034698545.1 Acrobeloides obliquus | reverse complement strand
GGACGATGGTCAAGGATGCATTTTGACGCTTCGGGGATGCGCTGAATCGATTTCTCGCATAAAATAACCCTTAGAACAATGATTTTAGAAGAAAAATCCAAATTTTTCATATTTTCGCTTCAATACACACATCTATTTCCCTGACTCAGGGTCAAGGAAGCATTTTCACGCTTCGAGAATGCGCGCAATTGATTTTTCGCCTAGAAATTATCCTAAAAAGTCGGTTTTTAGAAGAAAATCAGAAAAATTTTTTTGAGTGGCCCCCCATGTAAATGAGCTCCTACTTTTTCATAGTTTTTGTAAGAGTTTTTATGTAACATTGAGTATAAGTACCACAAATTGTTGTAATTTTATCAATTTTTTAATAAAGTTTTCTTATTAAGGCTGCAAGAAGGATTCTCTTAAACCAGTCAGGCTTAGCATGATCTTATTTTAAATAAACCTCGAAGCTATTTTAGGCACCCATACCTGAACAGGGGTGGCAAATTTGCCAGGCCCCTCACAATTTAAGGCAAAAAATTACATACCCCTCCCCGCAAATTGGTCGCGAAGCGGCGGAAAATTACATTATCTCCCCAAAAATTCGGTCGAATTGACTAAAAATCATTCAACTCCCCGCAAAAATGAAATTTTTGCCACCTCTGGTATGGCGACACCCCATTTGCCCCCATGGACATTGCCCACGATAAAAATCCCCCTCTCACGAACTTGCCCTACGTTGTGAAATATGCGAATTTCGCGAGTGAGGAAAGTTCTTAGAGGAAATCTTATCGTGGTACAACTGTTCAGCGGAGCAAGTGGGGGTGCTGCTCACAAAAACTATCGATTAAAAAATTTACTATCCCGTCCGTTTCAGTTTTTAGATATATTTTATAATTTACATATAGTTTTCAAAATGTACAAGCAATAAATATAAAATACAAACAATAAAATTTTATTCAGAAAGTGAGCTAGTCGTACTCGACCTTTTCGGCTGATTCTTTATGTGTTTTGGGTAGATCAATTTTGTCCCACCAACCACATGAAGATGTATGTGATAAACTTCTTGACGTGCATTTTCCCCATTATTCATAAGTAGACGGTATCCATTTTTCAATTCCGGGATATTTTTCGCTATCATCGTTCCAACATACATTAATTTCCCCAATAACTTTGAATCCTGAAAATAAGCATTGGATCGATCAATAATTTACCGAAAAATTTACCTTTGTTGTAACATTTTGTACCATATCGATGTGTTTCTTGGGTATTACTAGAAAATGCACTGGTGCTTGTGGGTGGATATTATAAAATGCAAGTACCTAAAAACATCGCTTTATTATGTGGGTAAAAGTTAGTAAAAAACGCTTCCTTGATTCAAGGAAGGCCTGTGTATTGAAGCGAAAAGTCGCAAAAATCGCCACTGTACCATGAGCGTTTTTATTATTTTCGTTTTTTAAACTTTCGTCATCCGCGGGCAATTATCTAACAATTCAATAACTTACATCATTATCTTCATATATAATCCTTCCACAACGTTTCTTCACAATTTTGCAAAATACACAATTTTCATTTTGGCATTGGGATGCTTGTTTCTTCTCTTTGAATAAAAACATTTTAGACAAGTTATAAAGCAATAAAGGTAAGAACAAATGAATTAAATATTAGTAGAATAGTCAGAGCACGAACTATTTCCGATAGTCGTTAATTGCTTGGTATAAATCCTTTAGGTATAATGAGAAAGTTGAGCGCTTCTGATAAAATTTATAGTCTTTTTAGTGCTATCAGTCAAAGATTGCTAATATGGCCTTATATTGATGATATCATAGGAATGTTCAATTAACATGACGATATGTGTATAAACAAATATGGAAAATATGCAGTCAATTCTCTTGGTCAATATTTTTTCATTATACTTACATACAGGGTGTTAAGAAATGGCATAAGTATTTTCTTGTAACTTCAAAAGTATTGTTTTGTAACTTCAAAAGTATTTTATTGTAACTTCAAAAAGTATTTTTTTGTAACTTTATAAAAAAGATCGTTTTATAAAATTTTTTCAGTTTTTTAGGCCTTAGACTTAGGCCTTAGGTTTAAGCCTTAAGTTTAAGACTTAGGCCTTAGGCTTTAGATTTAGGCTTATATTACAATTATATTATTATAATCAATTTATACAGGGTGCGGCAAAAGTTTGGTTACATAATTTTTATTTATAATTTATACTTGTATGTAATAAAATAACACGCAAAATTTAATTAAAACTAACAAATAACAATAACATAATTTAACTATTTATTCTCGAAATGGCCACCTCTGGCTTCAACACACTTCTTTAATCGCTTGGGAAAGTCATCCACAGCTCTATCAATGACTTCTTTGGGAATTTTGTCCCACGCTTTCACCAAACTCTTTTACAAAGCTTCGATCGACTGGTGCGGCTTCGAACACGCTTCAGCTTCCAAAATACTCCACAGTGAATAGTCTAAAACATTCAAATCCGGCGAATTCGGTGGCCACTCGCCGTTGTTTCGCTGCGGGCTGATGTCAACGTCGATGCACTCCGGGAAGATGTCTTTGACCAAGTTGCGAGTTTTTTCGGCTTTGCATTTTTTCCTTGCTCAAATAAACAAATAATGCCTCCTCTGAATTCCTTCATGCTAAAAAAATCAATTAGAAATGAAAATTCAAGTAAAATCTTCAATATGCATGTAAAAAATTGTATGTAACCGAACTTTTTCCGCACCCTGTATTATATAAATAAATTGATAATCGCTTCAAAACACCGATCCCTCCCTGAATCAGGCCAAGGAAGCGTTTTTACGGTTCGGGAGTGCGCGTAATTGGTCCTCCACCTAGAAAAACCTAAGAATCGACGGTTTTCTCATAAAAATCCGAAAATATTTGATTTTCGTTTCAAAACACTGATACCCTTCCTGAATCAGGGTCAAGAAAGCGTTTTCAGGTTCAGGAGTGCGCGCAATCGATTTCTTGCATGATTTTAGCTCTAAAAATGATCTTGTTAGAAAAATTTACAACCGAGAAGTTACAAGAAAATACTTTTGAAGTTACATGAAAAACTAGAGCCTTAAGATTTTACGCGCACTTTTTAAAAATTCGAATTCCAAAAAGTTTTATACCAAAACAAACTTAAAACATTATTTACAACAACGAAACAATCCTTATTCAATATGTCCACCTTTAGCTTCTATCACTAAATTAAGTCTCTTCATCCAATCATCTACAGATCTGTTGATCATTTCTTGATTCAAGTTATTGAAAGCCGAAAGTATCGCTTGCTTTAAGGATTCGATCGAATCGTGTGCTTCAGCATTGACTTCTGATTCAAGAATACTCCAAATCGCATAATCGAGTGGGTTAAAATCCGGAGAAGTAGACCAATCGTCCTTGTTGATAAATCAATCAAAATTACTCAAAATTTGAAAAAGTGCGCGTAATTTCTTAACACCCTGTAAATCTGTTTTTTTTTATTTGGCGTCATTCGTGCCAATGTTCACATTTTATTGAATCAGGTAACGTTGCATTAAGCTTTTAATTTTTGGTAGTCGTTAATTGCTTGGTACAAATCCTTTAAGTATAATGAGAGTTGAGTGCTTCCGATAAAATCTATAGTCTTTTTAGTGTTATCAGGCAAAAAATTGCTAATATGGCCTTACATTACATTAAAGGCCATAATGATATCATAGGAATAAATTTTCTTGGTCAATATTTTTCATTATACATAAATTTGTTTTTTAATTTGTCTCCCAAAGGGTAAAATTAGGGGTGTAATTGATTTTTATAAAAATTAAGCATGGCACACACAAAATTAAGTATGAGCATCAAAAATTAAGCATAAATGCTTAAAATAATCCAAAATGCATGTATGGGATGTCCAATAAATAATTATTTTCAAATAAAATTTATTAAGTCTCGACCAAATCTAGAGATTTTTTCATCTTTTATTTATAAAATGTTAGTCCAATAAATAAACATGATCAAAAACTAAATCTATAACATACAATTTAAAAAATGACTATTATAATTTTTTCAGTCCAAGTTTAAAAAATGCACTTTGCACAAAAAGAAAATGGATACAATATACATAACCAAGAAAATTAAATAAATTATTGAACGATTATAAAAAAAAATAATGAGAACTTTAGCCACAAAGGCGATCCATTTCAGCTTCCGGCAATACGTAAGTAATATCGTCCCATGGATGGCGATATAGTCCTTGTTTTAAGCGGCGTTGATCCAAATAGTGGCCTAAAAATAAATCGTAAGTTCAAAAATCGAAATATATATAAATGTAATTTTTAATCTCAAAAATGATTGACAAATCAAATTTTCAGTTTTGAGATTTAAAGAATTGATTTTTAAATTTTCTATAGCCAAAGTAATTGAAATAGCTCAAAAATTTACTCACCAATGAATCCCATGCTGCGTCCTAAAACGAACAACCCATTCAACATGCCAATTTCTATGGCTTCTTGTGCTTCCTGAGCTGTAAACATGCCACTCTGACGAAGAATATCAACAAAAATCGTTGCTATTGCACCATCGACATTCAAAATGAGATTTGGCTTCTTAAAAAATTAATATACTTTTGTTAAAAAATTTGAATTTTTAAAGTGAACAACTATATGCACAATTTTTGGGTATAAAAAATAGCTAAATTTTCATCGTAAAGAACTAGGGACTATAATTTAATAATTTTTGGGGTTTAAAACATTGTAATACAGGGTGGTGCATAAAAAACCGCACTTTCGAGATTTGTATCTCTTCCTTATTTTGGGTATAACTTTTGATTCCGACCATCGTTTTCCATGATCTTGGTGTTGTTGGATAGTCCATAATCAGAGCTATCCAATGATACCAATATCATGGAAAACGATGGTCGGAATCAAAAGTTATACTCAAAATAAGGAAGAGGTAAAAATCTCGAAAGTGCGATTTTTTATGCGCCACCCTGTATTTCTAGAGTAAATTTTATGCAAAAAATCGATTTGAATAGGTTTCGAAGCATGAAAATGCTTCCTTGACCCTGATTCAGAGAATGGAGATTGTGTATTGAAGCGAAAATCGAAAAATGGATCTGTTCAATAAATCGAATTCTTCCCTGAATCAAGGTCAAGAAAACAAATTCATGATACTTATTTTTCAAAAAAATTGCCCTTATTTCCATTCCGGATTTGGCATCCCCCTGGTTTTAGGTTATAGTGATGGATTTGACCTTGAACTTGAGCCAAATACCAATAAGGTAGAGTGACCCTTCTCTCGCCTCCAGGCTTATTCCCACTATTGTTCTTCCATAAAGGGAATTCTACACAATCTCCGATAGCATACACGTCTTTCTGACTAGTTTGCATGAATTTGTTCACAATAACATGCCCATCTTTAGTTAGCTTGATTTTCTTGCCATCCAGACATGATGTTGCGGGTTTCACTCCTAAAATTGAAGAGCTACTACACAATGGGGGGGGGGGACCACCCACGTGAAAAAATTTAAAAAAATTTTTTCTGATATCTCTAGGGGTAAAAATATGCGGAGAATCGGAATTTGATACTTTCGAAGCGAAAAAACGCTTCCCTGATCCAGGGAGGCCTGTATATTGAAGCGAAAAGTCGCAAAAATCGCATTTTTGCGACTTTTACTTCATATATAGGCCTTCTGTGGATCAGTCAAAAATTGAAAAATTCACTCGAAACTTGAAAAATTCGTCAAAAATTGAAAAATTCATTTTTTCGATTTTTGACCCTTGGTTTTTAACCCCATGATTTTCGGTCATTTGTAGAAGGTATTGGGGGGGGGGGGATTCTAGCGAAAACACGATTTTCTCAAAAAGTCGTCTGACTCCTCAAAAGTTGTATTTATCCAGGTCTTATAGCCGTAGTTGATACACACCTTGGCATATTATAACGACAGTAGTTTTAACAATAGTACTTTTGGTATGTACTTCTTTGATATGCTTCTTCGAGTCTCCAATAAACTCTTTCACAGGTTCGCCGCAATAAATACTAATGCCTTTGTCTTTGCAAATCTGCGAAATTAAATTTTTTTCAACTTTGAAAATCTATCTAACTTGAGAAAATTCAGACGAAATTCGTGAACCCAAAATTGAAAACGGCTTCTCGGCTGGATCAATGACTACAATGGTCCCTATGTTCGCTTCATCCACCATCATTCCAGCAAGTTCATAGGCTAAAAATTCAATTTTCATGATCCGTAAGTGTTTCGAATCACGTGATTCAGGACCCTGTTGGGTATTTGGACTTCTGGTCTCGTGGGTCACGGATCCAGAACCCTGGGATCCGAACCTAGTGTTGCGGAAGGCCGCAATGTACAAGCACTCGCCGATCAAGTATCGTCCTATTCGACAAGCATGCATCCGTCGACTGCCCTGGTCTATTGGTTAGGATCGTCGGTAAAACCCTAATAAGAACGAACTTTAGGTATGTGTTCAATTCCTTCTAAGTTCTACCAGGCAGCCAAATATTTTTCGCGACATATAGTACCCAATTGGGAGCACTATAACTTTCGCCACTTTCGTGTCAATAAACAATAAACATATAATTTCAGACTAATTGAGTTGCATGATTTGCAATAAATATGTATATTGACACGAACGTATCAAAAGTTATAGGTTTTTGGCAATTTGGCGAACATGTATTTTGTCCTGATTCTGCATTTTGTCCTCTCGGTATTTTGACTTTCTGCATTTTGGTATTCAAGCCTAAGACCCATGTCCTGGATTCTTGGATTCTAGACCCCCAGATCTATTTGCCCCGGGTTCCAGAACCCTTTTAGGTCCCGATCTAGGATCCCACGCCTTCATGGTCCAGGACCGGAGTCCTTGAAAATTTCGTCTCTAGTCTAGCCACATAAAATTATACCCAACAATTCGCTTCCGATAATACACACATGAACCAAATTGAACTCGTCAACGTTGTCCTTATAAACCGTCTCGTTGTATATCTTAATAGCATCATCTATTGTGCGAAAATAGTGAATTCCGCTCAAATCTGCGCCAGGGACTTGAAGCTTTTTCGGCTCTGCGCCCATGGCTAGAACGAGATTTTGAAAATCACTCGGGTGCTCGGAATCGTTGTCATGAATGAACGTCTTCTTGGTGTAATCGATCGAGTTGACCGGAGTTTTGAGCCAACGAGAAACGACCAACGCTTGATTAAAGAAGCTTTCATCACGAATGCTAATTCCTTCATCGTTGCTGTAATAGCTCTAGAAGAAGAGAAAATCGAGATGTTTGAAGTTTTTTTAAAGGTTATCACCTTGGACAAGAGTTGTCGATCATAGGGATAAGTGTCTTCTTTCGTGACCATGGTGATCGGATAACCCCATCCTTCTTTTCGTAGAGTTTCAATGCACGTTAATGCCGCCGGGCCTTAAAGGACCAGTCCAGTGGGAAAAAAGTTACCAGCTTTTTTGTTGATATTCGAAAAGTTCATGAAAAATGGATCATTTGTTGTTTTTACGGCATGTTCTGAATCGGTGTAGTTTTCGAGAAAATTGTTCATGTTTTTGTTGTAATATACAAACTTTTTTGAATTTTTTTGCGAAAAAATCGATTTTTGCAACGATTTTTTAATTTTTCATCAAATGGACAAAATTCAAAAAAGTTTGTGTATTAAAACGAAAACATGAAATTCAAAATTTCAAACACAATTTTCTCGAAAACTACAACGACTCAGAATATGCCGTAAAAACAAAAAATCCATTTTTCACGAACTTTCCGAATATCAACAAAAAATAGGGGAGGGTGGGGGGGGGCAACTTTTGTCCCACTGGACTGATTCTTTAATTGATTCGAGTCAAAATTTGTAGAAATTCTCTCACCAGAACCGACGACAATCGTGTGTTTCTCCAAAAACTTTTCTTTATCTTCTATTCCAAATTTAGGAACAACTTTCGTCTGTCGGACTTGTCCGATTGTCGCGACGAGATAAATTACCTCATTAAACTCATCTACCATAGTCTAAATTTTGTATTTATGTAATAGATTTTCTAGTTTCTATGGATTTTCAAGATTTCCTCACCCCCTTGGGATCAAAAACTCGAATTTTCAAAAAGTTCTCAAATTTGGTTAAGCCTAGGCTTAGGCTTAAGCCTAAGGTTAAGCATAAGCTTAAGCTTAGGCTTAGGCTTATGTCTAGGCTTGGGCTTAGGCCTAGGCTTAAGCCTAAGGTTAAGCCTAAGCCTAGGCTTAGACTTAAGCTTAGGCTTAAGCTTAAGCTTAAGCTTAGGCTTAACCTTAGGCTTAAGCTTAGGCCTAAGCCTTTAGTTGATATTTTGCCATAAAATTACTTCAAAAAGGTATCAGTTTTTGGAATCCTGTTGATTGCGTCTCCCCAGGGGAAGAGCTCCAAAATTTTTTACTAGAGTTTATAGATTTTTTAGACTTTTCTTGATTTTCTCGATTTTTTACTTATTAAGTTATTTTATTCCGTAAAGTCGAAAAAAACCTTATAAGTAGGCAAGTTGTCAAAACCAGGTCCATCTATAAGTTCTCCTGTCCTTATGTCATAACCACTACCTTGCCTATCACACCGAAGAACAAACCCTACCAAGACGCCTAAAATTTCGATTATTATAACAAAATCTTTAAGAATTGTAAAAAACTTTAGCATATGGTTGTTTGATGTTTCGAAAGTTGAAATTTCGAAAGATTTTTTGCGAATCGTTTCAATAAACACGATTTTATTGAAATTCAGGCAACTTTTATTAATACAAAACAATGTGAGGAAAGTGCGGATGTGTGTGTGCAGAAATTCATGTGCGATAGATCCGTGCGGAAAATCTTGTGCGATAGACCCGTGCGGATTTTTTGTGTGCGATGCATTCGTTCCTATTGCCAACTAACAGGATTGGAAGCTTTGTATTTCCGGAGGAGAAAAAAGCATATAAAACGTTTTGAAATATCAACTGTCGAAACATCCAACGACCTAGTATACCCTCATCGAGTGACGCTAAACAATATGGACACCAATTGGGCAGAGCATAATACTTCACATTTCCGTTAAATAAAGTCTTTATAAGCACTATAGCGTGTGACTCATCTGGATCGTCGAAAACTTTTGGTCCAATATAGAATTTTGTAGGCCTTAAAATTTTGATTTAAAAAGACTTTTATTTCATAATTCAACAAAATTTTACTTATCAAAAACGATTTCATCGAGTTTACATAGTAGGAAATTACATTCAGTTGTTGTATAAGTCGATTCTAGAAATTCCATGTTTAAGCACAAATTTTGATTTTTTCCTACAACATTCTACACCTTTTAATCTACAAGTCTACGAGAAAAAGACTCTTTGATCCCCCCCCCCCCCAAAAATGATTTTTTTCCAAAAATTTTCTTTTCAAAGTTGTTCGGTTTAAAATTCAGAATATTGTTCATGCCGAGCTCAACAATGTTTATCGTGCAGAAAAAAGTTATGAGGCAAATTTAAAAAAAACCTTTTTTCTTTGGAGATTTCTTCGCTATCACCGCTTTAGTTGTCTTGCTCTTCACATCTTTCTTTTTGTCTTCCTTATACTGCTAAATTTTGCAATTTTTCTCTTTTTACTACTCTTTAAATCAATTTGACATACATAATAACGGGATGGAACGATCGTTCAAACAACACAAAAACGGGATGAACAATAACGGGACGACAAGAACGGCATGATTTCAGATCTCAGCTCCTAAAAGGAATTTTGATATGGTGTCAATGACTTGTTTACTTATGATAAAAGGTTGAGAAAAAAAGTCTTTTACACTATCTACAAATTCCTTAAAGGAGCTGAGATCTGAAGAAAAAACGCAAATATTTTTTGGCACCAAAATTTTTCTGAATTCGGATTCTGAATCCAGATTGTGGATTCGGAATCCGAATTCAGAATCTGAATTCTAAATTTGGATTCTGAATCCGGATTCAGAATAAGAATCTGGAATTCGGATTCAGAATCCAGATTCAAAATCCGAATCTAGAATCTGAATTCAGAATCCGGATTCAGAATCCGAATTCAGAAAAAATTTTGGTGCCAAAAAATAGAACCCAAGAAAAAATCGTCCCGTTCTTATCGTCTCGTTTTGGTGTCCTGTTCTTGTCGTCTCGTTCTTGTTGCCTCGTTTTTGTGTCCCTTTCTTGTCATCTTGTTTTTGTGTCCCGTTCTTGTTCGTCTCGTTCTTGTCATCTCGTTTTTGTGTCCCGTTCTTTTCGTCTCGTTTTGGTGTCCCGTTCTTGTTCGCCCCTTTCTTGCCATCTCGTTTTTGTGTCCCATCGATTCATCCTGTTATTGTGTATCCCATAAATCTACCTTTTTAGCCGGTTGTTGACTCTTAGATCTCCCATTAGAGATACCGTTCCCGTTATGTTGAAACTTTTCAGTACTTCTTGAACTTCTTGTTAAGGTTGAACTCGGTGATTTGTCCACTTTTCTTCTCGATAAAGAATTCGATCGTCGCGGGGAAGAAATTCGAAATTCGGTCTCTTTTCCATAGTCCATAGGAGTAAAAGAACCAGATGAAGCGACATAAGCCTAAATGGGATAAAAATCTTCATTCAATTGTTAACAATTTAACCTTATTATGTTCCAAAGAGTCTGTATAGTTAACCTTATGGCCTTTTAGCGTATACAAGCGTTTCGCGCCAGAAATTAGTCCAATCTTATCATTGATTACATCCAGTAAATGATCGATGTCATGGGTGTGTTTTGTATTGAGAACGACCTATATGAAAAAATACAAGGTGTATAAAAAACCGGAATTTGGGCAATTTTTCATTAAGAGACCATTCTCGGATGTTTCATAGAAGTCTATATCAAAATGTAGCTAAAAATATTCTCCATAGTTGATAACCCTATATAGGAATCAAAAAAGGGCACATCTAATAGGTCAAAATGAGGTCCAAAATAGTCCCCCAGGACCAATGCAATGAAAAAAGTTTCCCCATTTTTTGTTGATATTCGAAAAGTTCATGAACAAAAAATGCTCCATTTTTCATGAACTTTCTGAATACCAACAAAAATAGCAACTTTTTTCCCACTGAACTGGTCTTTTAAAATGATTCCCCACATGAAATTTGGACAACATTGAAACCATTTTTGACCCCTTAGGTGTTCTCGGTTGTCGGTAATTCTGCTTCCTATATAGGGTTATCGGCTATGGAGGAAATTTTCAGATAGGTTTCGATGTGACACCCGAATACGACCCTTGTAGTCTTACATTTATGCCTTTATGGTAAGGGTCTCCATTTCTGTACACTTTGATTCTACGACCTGGCGGTTCGGCATACATGTTTTATTTTCGAAATTATCGGCTTTAATAACTAAAATTGAAGAAAAAAGGTAGATGTTTCAATCGTTATGTTTCGAAAATTTTAAAGAAGCAAAAAAATCATAAGAGGGTTGTTGTATCTCGTGTATGGTCGTGCTACGTGTATGGTGTCTAACGATTCCACGAAAATACATAAGTGCACAATATTTTAAGTTGAGAGTTTATTCGAATAATATATGTTACAATGCGCGAAAGGTAACAATACTAAACCCTAACTAAGGAGCCTAACCGAGGGAACCCAACGACCTCGACTTAGTAAGTCGAGCCCAAGTAGAACAATGAAACCCCGTCCTAACTCTGAAATATGAATTCGAAATAGTGATGTCATTCATAAACAAGATGACATCATGTGATGTGTCATCGATTTCGTAATAGGTTTGAGTTCATCCCTGTTCTATTATTTAGTATATGAAATAGTCTAAAGGGCTTTCTTACTCAATACCTAACAAGGGTCCCCCTCCTTATGTTTTTCCCCAAAAATTTTCGAAAAAACACAAGGGAAGGACCAAGGCCAATTTTTGAATATTTGCAAGTAGGGCCTCCCATAAAAAATTTCTGGCTATAGTCCGTTTCATCCAAGTAAATTAAAAAATTTGGTCAAACATTTTCGTGTGCTGCAACGTGCTAACCGTCCGATCTGGCAAGTTAAGCAACATTGGGCGCGCGGGTTCGATCGGAAAAACCCGAATTTCAAAGTTTTTTGTCACTACACTCAAAAATCATTATTTTCCTTTAGTTGAGTAAAACGAACTATGCGTCACTGCTAGCTAGAGAAATGCACATCAATTTTTTTAACTTATCGGTGATTTGGGCTAAATTTAAAAATTTTTAAAATGTGCTGTAACTTGTCTGTTGGATGTAGCACTTTATAAATAAATAAATAAATTTAAAAAATTCAATAAGAGTCGTGAAAGATTCAGGCATAAAAACAAAACTATACGACAATGATGGCACAAGGAATTTAGCTTGCTTTTTTGCACTTTTAAGTTTTTTTCGTCGTAATTGTGACACTACACCCTATGAATAGCTGATATTTGTACTACCTAGCAACAATACTATGAACTTAGGCATAAATAAGAAAAAAAGAACTCTCACGTTATATAATTTTGAAATCACCTTTTGGTACGGATGTATGAAAAAAAACGAGAAACATGAGAATTCGGTACGGTCATGTTTTTGGAAGATCAGGGGTATGGTGGAGAAAAAACGATGCATTTTTAACGTGTAGTAACGTGTACGTGTATTTTTGAAAGATAGCGTTTAAATAAATTTCCTTGGGGACATCCGTCAACAACTTCGGGGACATCCATCAACACCTTGAAAATTTTCATATATGCTCTATGCAAATTTTGATGAAGTCTTTTAAGAGTTGTTCAGTCTTCTCTCGTCTTCAACATAAAAAACCGCATCGAAAAATCTTTTAAGGAAGTCGAGATATCAAAGATGTAGTGGCGTTTCCAACCTGCTGAAACACCCTGTATGTACTTGCTGTTTTTCCTACTTTATTTACAGGATGGGGCAAAAAAAGTGGATTTTTGTGATTTTTCGGGACCCGAACATGTATTGTTCTAAAAATGACCCCTCTAGGGGTAATTCGGG
Source organism: Acrobeloides obliquus (assembly GCA_034698545.1). Taxonomy (NCBI): domain Eukaryota; kingdom Metazoa; phylum Nematoda; class Chromadorea; order Rhabditida; family Cephalobidae; genus Acrobeloides; species Acrobeloides obliquus. Next base: position 3,389 of record JAQGBS010001290.1, on the reverse strand, counting down.
AATTGATTGTGCGCATTCCCAAACCCCGAAAATGTTTCCTTGACCCTGATTCAGGGAAAAATTGAGTTTTTGAAGCGAAATTCCTCGTTTTTCGCAATTTCAAAAACCCAATTTTTTCCCTGAATCAGGCCCAGGAAAACATTTTCCAGATTCGAGAATGCGCACAATCGATTCCTCACATAAAATTTTCCTTAGAAACATAAATTTTCGGACTCCAAAAAATCACAAAATCCACTTTTTTGTTCCACCCTGTAATAAAACCAACAAAAGTTCCGTATCCAAAAGTGATTATTATTAGTTCAAATGCACTCTTGTTTACGTGCCTTTTTCCTCAGTCGCAATTCTCGTCGCTAAGCATCCACTATTATTTGTGGATAACTTGTTCACTCTTTTTTGAATTCATCATTCATTTTTTGTTTGACTAAAAGCAGAATCGCAGCTTATATGCCTAGGCAAAGGGGTCCACATTTCCCAAAAATTTCCGGTAGGGAGGAGCGGTATATTCGTAAAAATAGTGGAAGAATGTGTTTGAGAAACAATCGATATTTTTGGATGAAAAATGACCAAAAAATGGCAAAAAGTTTTTAGCCAAAAATTTGCAAAACTAGCCTAAAAATAGGATTTTTTGGCCTTCGGCGGACAAAAACATTTTTCGCATTTTGACCAAATTGTTTATCTCTTTCTCTTGGTTTCCTCTACAAGATGAGCCAAAAAAACATTACTTTTGCGTTTTTTTGGCGAAAATTTTCAAAAAATCGCATGAAAATACCTACTTAGTGATTTTTGAAAAAAAAATTTTTGAAAAATTTTCACCAAAAATACGGTTTTTTGCTCACCCTGTAAATCTCCAACTGGATTTTTACATTAAATCCTCTCTTCTCAGGTCCTTCGTGCCCTCTTCTTTTTCTCCGTTTTTTATGCCGAACAACAATTAGTGGTAACACCTGATTCATGAGTAAAAGTGCATTTTAAATGAACAAGTTTTTTTAAGTCCGCTCTCATTCGTCATAATTTATTTTTTTGTTGTTTGTTAAATTTGGATAAACGTTCTATTACACAAAAAAGTCTAGTTTTATTACAGAAATGGTTAAAACAAATATTCAAATTTTCTATGACTCTTCGACAAATGTCTATGCACCCGGACAACTTGTCCGTGGAAATGTTATTATTGAATTGGAGGAAGAGATGAAAGCGCGAGCTGTAGTTTTACATATGGTTGGGAAAGCAGTTACAAACTGGAGTTGTCATGAGCACAGAGAAACGTGGGTATTTAGACAAAATTCTAGATTTTCGCTAGACTCTCTCAACTTTTCTACACTCACAAAACGGAGATTTGAAAGGTTAGCCCCTGAAATCCTCGTCAAAAATTACCCCAGAGTGTTTAATGAAGTTTATTTGTGGTGCTGAAACGCGCAGAAAACCCGAGAAAATGGCATTTTTTGAAGAAATTTTTTTCAAAAATAACGTTTTTCTCGAGCGCATTTCAGCACCACAAATAAACTTCACTAAATAGTGCACTCTGACCCCTCCCCCCAGTACACTTTGACCCCCCCCCCCCCCCAGTTGTCTTTTTATCAGCCAACGTTATGCTGCGTCGCTTTTTTAGAACTTTTAGTGGAATTATTCCCCAAAAATACGAGGGGTAATATGCTAACCCCCCCTTTTTGGCGAAATCGCCTTAATCCCCGCAAATTTCGTATTCCCCCATTTTGCTTAAACCCTGTATTTGGCCACTTTTTACCCCTATTTTTCTTTGCCCCCCCTAAAATACGGGTAATAATCCCCGCTATTTCGGGGAATAAACAAAAAACCATTTCGGGGACCAACCCTTAAAATCTCCGTTTTGTAAGTGCAGATTTTCCCCCAGGTTTTCGGATTTCCAAGAATTTTCAGAATTTTTAGATTTTCATTTTTTAAGGCTATTTTTTATTATTATTTTAAGTTATACCGATAGCTCTGGGAACAGACAGACAAGAAGTAGAACTGAAACCATCAAGGATAATGAAGCGTATATGGATAACAAAACAATTTTATGGGATGGTAGTGCGGACGAAATTCTGTCAGGAGGTTCTCACCGATATGACTTTTCATTCGAGCTGCCTATGATTTGCCCACCTAGTTTTGAAGGTTAACTTTTAAAAACTTCTATATTTTTCAAATTGTAAATAATTTAGGAAATTTTGGATATATTCGTTATTATTGCAGCGTTAAAATCGACCGACCATGGAGGTTCGACGAAAAAGAAATTTTGGCTTTCTCAGTTCTCCCCTGTTTTGATTTGAACACAATTCCTTATTCAATAAGTCCTGTAATGAAGGAGTCGACGAAAAATCTTGGCTTTATTTGTAAACATGGTAGAATTTATGCCAGGGTATGTAGAGAGATATGAATTTTTATTTCGAAAAAAGAAGATTTAGATCATAATACCAAAGACGGGATATGTTCCTGGAGAGATGATTTGGGCTCAAATTGAGATGAAAAACATGTCTTCTCGTGATATCGAAGGGATTGAGGTATCACTGATGGAGCTATCGCGATTTCACGGTCATTGTAGTTATAGTGGTCATAGTGCGAGTAAAACTCATTCAAGATTAGTGGCAAAAAGTCGTAAAGTAAGCTAACAAGAATGATAATTACTCTTGAAAAACATGTGTTAAAAATTAGTCTAGAAAATTCATTTAAACAATCTAGAAAATCCAGAAAATGTGTAACAGTTAGACTGTATGGTGTTGTTCTAGAGTGGTTACACAAGATTGTTTATTAGTTGCATATGTCGGATGTGGCTAGCTCGTAGACTAGTGAGAGACAAGACTGAAGGAGACGTGTCGATTACGTCAAAATTATTTGCGTTATCCGACATTTACGTCAATTTATGTTTGCGTCAATTTTCGATTGCGTCAACAGACATTTGTGTCAATTTTGACGCAATCAAAAATTGATGCAAATATCGGATGACGCAATTGACCTTTGACGCAATCAAAAATTGACGTAAATAATGTACTCACCCATACCCCATCTACACTGGTCTAGAAAACTAGAAAATCTTAAAATCCAGAAGTGGGTGGGATGAGAGTGTATTAAAGTGTTCTTCAAAAATCTGTATTTATAGGAAGTAGTTATACAAGGAAAACAGACACTGACCGAACAGATTTCACTTCAAGTTCCTCCGGTTGTGCCGAGCTTTAATAATTGCAGAATTATTCAAGTGGACTACCAATTTGAGGTTTCGATTTTTCCTTTTAAAAAAGGAGTAAAAACCATGTATTTTATAGGTAGAAATCGACGCACATGGCTTCTTGAACAATAGCCTTAAAATAGAAATTCCAATATTGATCGGTACTTATCCACTGAATAATATACCTATTGATACTCTAACAGATCCATCTAGA
>JAQGBS010001289.1:0-16302 GCA_034698545.1 Acrobeloides obliquus | reverse complement strand
CGTCTCATTTAGCTATAAAAAATTGCTACAATGTTCATTTTATGAAAATTTAAAAAATTGATGCAAAAATCGATTTTCCACAAAAAATTCAAAAAATTTTGTGTATTACAACGAAGAACTTGTAACAAATTCAACATGGAGAACACGAATCTAAAGAGATTTTTTGATTTTGAATACTGGAATTTACCCCCAACAAGGAGCATATCCCTAAAATAGCTATAAACTTTGCAATCTCTGTTCAGGGTCAGGGAAATTTTTTCAAGCCTCGATGCGCACAATTGACGTAGGAAAACGAAAAAATTCCCTGCATTGACGATTAGATGTGTACAAGGACCAGTCGATTTCGGTTTGATTTTGACTTTTTTCGGTTTTGGTTTCGGTTTCCTAAGTCTATTGTTTGACAAGAGCGTCCCTCATTTAGAGCTCATTTTAATCACAAACGTTTCTTGGGTGGTATTTTGATTCCATTTTGTGTAATTATGTTAGTCGGCCCTTATAGAGACGCAATTATTGGTCGACCAAAGAAATTTATTCTCAAACACACGATTATCAAAGTGCAAAATCAATATTCAAGTATGCTGTTAGCCCTTCAAATGGCTTTGGCCAACCTCAGCCAATCAATCCGGATTCATAATTTGTATTTTAGAAATTTTTACTATAAAAGATTTACTCAAATTTTTCCATAAACAAACATTGAAATAAACATTGCAAAAATTTCAATTAGCTACCAAGAAAAAAGTACTAGTCGTTTTCTTACTGGTCTCCAATCGACATTGTAAGGAAATGGCCGCATAAAAGCTCGTTTATTAATACTTATTTGGTTACCACGATATGAAGGCTCGATGGTTAACTGATTTAGTATATTGCCAATAGGGGAAGCATTTGTAGAAATGATATATAGAAGTATAAAAATAACTAAACTTTGAGAAAGCATTGCAAAAACTTCTATCTTATGAATGAAAACATTATGCGAATCAAACGTATTTATACTCTAAAAAAGCTATCATAACAATAACTAAATTCGAAGAATTTCAATATGTTTTTTACGTAAACTAAGATCTGAGGACTTCCTATTTCTTGCTTAAACACCTACGTAAAATCTTGACGTAAATCCTAAAAACATAATACAGCTATAATGATAGGAAAACCCCATTTGTGTAATCAGATAAAATTTATGTGGACTTATTGTACCCATTTTATTCGGAAGAAAGTTCAATATACTTATAATTGCTAAAATTTTTTAATGAAAACAACTATTAACACGTGAATGCTTAGTCTGGACAGCGGTATATTCTGAAGTAACACACTATGAGGAACACTAATCTGCAAAAAAATTTAAAAAATTTTTCTTTTAAGGGGGTATCCTTGAAAATTTATTTTTATAATGTTAAGGTCATAACTCCTCGTAGTAGTTGTTTTATGAACTCAACGACCACTCATTTGAAAGCTGAGAATCTGCTCTACAACTTTTATAAAGACACCTATAGAAAGTTTTCGATAAAATAAAAAGTTAATCGTCAATCTTTCAAAAACTCCGGATTTTGAGACCGGGTTTTTGACGAAGATCGCCCTTTTTGACCATCTTCTGGGCATTTTCAGCCAAAGTGATTTTCCCAAAAGTTGTAGCTCATGATCCCAGGAAAATTTTGGTATACCTTATATGTTGTGTATTCAACAAACTTTTGCCTTAAGGCCATTTTATCTTTAAAAAATGGTGATTTTTTGGATTTTTAGCGTTTTGAGCGCTCAAAACATATGTTAACTTAATTCTTTTTGTCTAAAATGAGTTATTTTACAAAAAACGGTTAGGCTATGGCGAACAATTTCCGACCGTTTTGGAGTGAATCGGACAAAAGCCTAAAAAATTGAAATTTTGACGCTGAACCTGCACCTTAATCTTGACCCAAAAATAAAGTTTTTCAATATTACTCCAAAATGATCGGAAATTGTTCGTCATAGCCTAAAAAGGTAAAATAACTTTCAAAAAGTTCAATGCGTAATCGCACGGTAGATTGAATTTAAAATAGTGTTTAGTGAAATCATTTAAGTTTGTATTTTCTGATTAGAAAGTGCACGACAGAAATGTCCTATAAAAAATTAGGGAAACTCCAGTTCGACTACAACTTTTTGTTTTGATGTTAGAAACTAGAAGAATAATGAGTAAGCACTTAGAATTAATTCTTCTTGAATAATTTTTTTATCAAACATCATCTACGAATCGAGGGCTAAAATTTTGTTCAAAAATTTAGCCGTCGAACATGCGTCGTTTATTTTAAAAACATGTTTGAATTTCTGAACATTCGAAATTTCAAAAGGGTGTGTAGCTCGAAGTCTTTTTTCGATTTTCATGATTAACCATCAAACGATTCCTCTCGGTGGGCCAACAATTCTACACTCCGCGTCTGCGAATAATTTTCTTTCCTTCGAAATCAACAGTCGGAGTGCTTGAGTGTCATGTATACAAATGCATTAGACCCTAGATACCCAAGAAATCTTCTGACTCTGATTTTTGGTAAAATAAATTTTTGTATCCCAAAATGATAAAAAAAAAACACTTTTTTTGCTTCATCTTGTACCTCGTGTCAACAACTTTAAAGTCTTAAAAGATGTCGATTTAAAAAAAGATGGCTTTAAAGAAAATTTAAGAACTTGATTATTATTTAGTCATGTAGCATGTGATACAACTTATATTTTCTAGATAATATCATGCGATAAATGTTTTCTATACAGATTAAGCATAGCCTTTCGTAAAAATTTCATTGAAAATATCCGTTGTTATATATTTTTTAATCTCTAAGACAGGATTTATACTTCGTTTATGAATTGAAGTCAAGTAATTATTTTCACGGTTCGATAATGTGACAATCGATTTCTCGCATAGAAAAACACCTGGATAGCCAATTCGAATAATGACCATTTTCGCTTCAAAGATCAATTTTTTCCTGAATCAGAGTCAGAAAAGCATTTTCATGATTTGGGAATGCGCTCAATCGATTTCCGCATACAATTACCCCAGGTGGTCATTTTTAGTCAAATAAATTTTCTTATCCCAAAGTGATAAAAAAAGACACTTTTTTTGCTTCACCCTATACCTCGTGTCAACAACTTAAGACCTCGATTTAAACAAAAGAATGACTTCAAAGGAAATTTAAAAAATTGATTATTCTTTAGTCATCCTAGATAATATCATGCGATAAATTTTTTCTATACAGATTAAGCATAGCCTTCCGTAGATAATATCCATTGTTATATGTTGTTAATCTCTACACATTAGAGTTAAACAATCTTAAAAGATATTTAATCGCTCAGATAGCTTCGTATCTCAGTTTATTGAAATTAACGCACGAGCTGCATAAACAAAAAGTATGGGCTTATGGCTATATTTAACCGACTATCAAGAATGGGATCATTGGTATAAGAGAAATTGTTCGGCTAAGACTGTCGAGGAATGGAACGCCGAGGGATCTCCTAATATCCCAATCGGGGTCTTTTATATTTTCATAGGAGTAGTGTGTGAAGTAAGTCTTTTACATCACCTTTTATATTGTCTTACTTATAAAAATAGAGACAGGCGATCCTCAATTAAAATATTTAAATTCCAGCGCAAGAAGTCATTTTTAGCTCGTTTACATTCCATTTATGATCGTCATGTTAAAACCAGAATTTATCCAACATTCTTGTTACCAATTCATGTTCTTACTCGGTGTTATTGATATGATGGTGATCCCATTTAATGCAATTGCTAGTGGCATACAATGTATTCTCGGATACCATTATTGCGTTAATCCAATTTTGTACTTCTTCATCGGAGTTATACCTTCATGTAAGTAACGAATCTCATGAAAAGTGTTATTTTTAGCCGGATGGTATGGAACCGGGATGACATGCCTTTTATTAGGCGTTGATCGCTTCTTCGAAATGTTAGCACCTAGGATCGCTAAAATCTTGTTTGGTGGAAAACGGATTTACATATGGCTAGCTTTTCCTCTACTTTATATGTTTTTTACATTCTTTCAGGAAGTCGGTACTTATAATAACAAACATTTTGCCATGTTTTTCGATCCATTTTACGGTGAACCTGGATGGGAAAGCGCAAAGGTAAAATGAGATTACTATTTTTTGTAGTTTGGATTTATATTCATAAAAATATACGTAGGACGCCAATAAGTATTTAGTGAATTTTCGTATGAATATAAATTTATAAAGATCCAATTTTTATATACCGTAAAACCTCTCATAGAAGCCCCGGGGTGTCTATTTTTCGAAGCTCTCGCCAGAGGAAGCGTCTATTAGAGGGGGGCTTCAAATAGAGGGAGACTTCTATTAGAGGTTTTACGGTATCAGGGATCAATTCGAGAAAATTTAGGCGACACACCGATTGTCTACCTAATACTAAATAAATCATTGAGAAATCATGTGTTTAAACTAGCTTTGAACTTATACAGTCAATCCTCGATTTAACGCTCCTCTCGGGGACCAATAAAAATACAATTACGAATACCCAGAAATACTAAATTTTAGGCGACACTCCAATCGTTTATTTAATTTTGAACGAATCTTTACGAAAGGCGATGTTTAAGCTTATTCCCGCAAAAATTTGCGGGCGAGACCATTTCGCCCGCAGCTCGAGCCACAAAAAAGCCATTTATCCCGCAGCCCGAAATCGTAATTTTTTAAAGTATTTTTAGCTTAAAAATTATTTTTGAAAAAAATTTTTTTTTCTGAAATTTTGGAAAATTTTTAAAAAAATCATAAGGGGGAGGACCAAGGTGATTTTTGAAAATTTTTTGAAAAAATCGAAAAAAATCACCTTGGTCCCCCTTTATGTTTTTTCCGCCCGCAAAAAGTCAAAATTTTCTGGCGGTGTTTTTACACGTGTGATGTGAGGTTTTTATAAGATTGTTCATTATAAATTTTTGTGAAGTTTCGTATTTGGATTTTAATTAATATCAAATTTTTTATGCTCTATCAATTTTTGCAACAATTTTCTATAAAAAGGTTTCTTATTTAAATCATCCTCTTTTTTATTTTCCAAATCGTCATATCTATGATTTTCACTTATTTTAATAATTAAAATGACCAGGCTATAAACAATTTCATATAAATATTCTCAACCAAGCAACTTTAACACTTCGAGGGCGGACCGGAAGAGGGACATCTTTGGGGGTTTTCGACCATGCTGAACACGATGGCGCTAATGAAAAAATTTGAAAAAAAATTTTTGCATCCGAAATCGATTTATCAACAAAGAAGCGTTTTCAAGGTTCGGGAATGCGCGCAATCGATTCCCCGCAGAGCAAAAATCAATTGTGACAAAAAATTTACTTAGGACAGTAAAAGCCAATTTTCGATGCAAAATATATCCAAAAAATTGGTATATAGCCAAAGAATTGGGTATAACTTTTTATTGAAGCATGATCGACCTATAGTTGTTATATAAAAATGATAGAGATGATCAAGAGCAACAAACTGAGTGGTCGCACGAGGCTCAAAACAATTCCTATAAAAAGCTATGACCATTGGAAAATTAGTACCCGAATGTGGATCAAGTTTTATGCACCAATTTTGATAAATCGATTTCGGATACAAAAATTTTTTTCAAATTTTTTCATTAGCGCCATCGTGTTCAGCATGCTCAAAAACCCCCAAAGATGTCCCTCTTCCGGTACGCTCTCGAAGTGTTAATTTAATATTTTTCTAAGACAATTTTCATTCTACATAGGAATTCCTTTCATATGCGATTTTGAAGTATAGACAATTGTTATTATTTGAAACAAATGTAGTTTAAGTTGATAACGAAGAAATTCTATCCGATTCTACCTTTTCTAATGTATACGGTATAAAGCATATAGATCACTCTCTTATACCTCTTTTGTCTCATAAAATTTAAACAATAGGACGGATATAAGCCAATAAAGCTTCGATATATCAACAAGCCTAGGTATATAAAATCAAAAGAAAAATCCAATTTTTCATTTTGCAACATAGCATTATTTATGGCGCCCGATTCTTTCCAAACGATTTTTTCAAACGCAATTTTAAAGTAAGAAACTGTTTGCTAATAAAATCTTTGTTTTATTTGATATATCTCAAGTTTTAGAATATTTAAAAAAAGAATTGAGTGAATTAATAAAAATGTCGCTTTGAAAAACTTTTTTTCTGCAGCAAACTAAAACACGTGTTATTGAAACGAAAACTACTATCGTTGAAAAAATCGTTTAGAAAAAATCTTTTGGAAAAAATAGTTTGCGCTTTGAAAAGATCATTTGGAAAGGATCGGGAGCCTTATCTATTTCATTTGTGAAATATACCATTATATATTTTAAGCATATTTGCTATCTAACATTTTTAAAAACAGCATGGGCTTATGGTTATATTTATTCAACTATAAAGAATGGGACCATTGGTATAAGAGTAACTGTTCCACGAAAACTGTCGAGCAATGGAATGCTGAAGGTTCTCCTAATATTCAGATCGGCGTCATCTATATTTTAGTCGGCTTAGCATGTGAAGTAAGTTTAATTTTTATGTTTTAGTCTTTTTTACAGATCTATATAATTTTTTAAACAAAATTTTGCCATGATGGAAATAAGAATAATAAAAACATTGAGCTAATGAATGATGGGTGTTGATTGGGTTTGAGTCTGGTGACAACTTTAAACGTTGTTAAAATCAATTTTTGATGCATCTCTCATTTGCTTTTTTATTGCGATTTTTTGGTTGAGTCTGCGAATAACTTTTCTTTGCTTCGGAAATCAACAGTCGGAATGCTTAAGTATCATGTATACAAATGCATTAGACCCTAGATGCCTTAGAAATCTTCCGACATCGATCTTTGTCAGCGAAAAAAAAATTTAATACAGGGTTTTCCAAAAAAGAGTCTGAGCAATTTTTCTATGAATTTTGGACTCGAAATTTTTTCCCTAAAAACCACTCATCTAGAGATAATTTTATGTATATAAATGGAATGTAAATGAGCTAAAAATACTTTTTTACATCATCTTTTGAAAGATGACGGCGTTCCATTCCTCAACAGTCTTTGCCGAACAATTTCTCTTATACCAATGATCCCATTCATCATAGTCGGTTAAATATAGCCATAAACCCATACTTTTTGTTTACAGGGTATATAAAAAAACCTGAATTTGGGCGATTTTTCATATTTTTTGACCCAAAATTTTTTTCAAAAATGAATCTATTAGAGCTAATTTTATGCGGGGAATCGATTGCTTGCATTCCCGAAGTTTGAAAACGCTTCACTGATCCTAATAAAAGAAAATTGATGTTTGTTGCAAAGATTGGTTGTCGCTTCAATACACACACCCCGATCTAGTTTGTTAACTTTAATAAACTGTGCCACTTTAATAAACTAAACTCAATTGTGCGCATTTTCGAAGTTTGAAAATGCTTCTCTGGCACTGATTTAGAAAAATAAAGATGTGTATTGAAGCGAAAATGTTATAAAATTAAGTTATTCACTCGAAAACTGACTATCGAAAGATATTTCTATGCTAGAAATCAATTGCATACACTTCGAATTGTGAATGTAATTACTTGATTCAGCGTCGAAATCTACATTTCAACATTTGATTTTAAACTTTCTTCGATCATCAATCTCTTCCCTGATTCAGGGTAAGTAGTTATTTTCACGATTCGATAATGTGCGCAATCGATTTCTTGCACAGAAAACCCCTGGATAGTCGGTTTTCTGTGAAAAACTGAATTTTATATCATTTTCGCTTCAATATAGATCTTTATTTTCCTGAAGCATTTTCAAGCTTCGGAAATGCCGCTTTTGTTTGTTTTTTTTAAAAGTAAATCTCTGTTTTTATTTTAACATTTTGGTTTTTTCAAAATTAAATTTTTTCCTAATTAGGATCAAGAAAACATTTTCATGCTTCAGGAATGCTCGCAATCGATTTCCCACATAAAATTACCCCCAGAAAGTCATTTTTAGTCAAATAAATTTTCGTATTACAAAACGATAAAAAAGACACTTTTTGCACCACACTGTTGTTGTACTTTGTACTAATTGTTGTACTTCATGTCAACAACTTAAGACCTCGATTTAAACAAAAGAATGACTTTAAAGAAAATTTAATAACTCGATTATTCTTTAGTTATGTAGCATGTGATACAACCAAGCCTTCGATTTTTCCTGATTTTTGGATCAAAAAAATGAAAAATGAAAATTTTTACCAGGAAAAATTTTTTAATTGTATTTTCAAGAAAACCTTTTTTTTCAAAAATTTTGTTAAAAATTAACTAAATTTTTCAAATTTTAAATTAAATTTTTTACAAATTTTCAAATAGATTAAATAAAGTAAAAAGTACTTCCTATGATTGTAATATGCACTTGCACGCGATGTTAGTCAATTAGTTTTTAGTAGCCAAGTCATATTATGTATAATAAAAGTGAAAGTATTTTAATACTTTAAAAAGCATCGGCTCTGAAAGGATCGAGCTTCCGGACCGACAAACTTTTTTGATCAAATTTTAATTTTTGTTTGCATAACTTTATAGTTCGTAAAGTTTTGAGCAACTTTTCTCTTTGGGGACCCATTAGATTTGTTCACTGGTTGGAGATTGACCCAGTACCAAGTTGAAGACCAGGCATTTTTTGGTCTTATAGGTAAGCCGGGTCTGAAAAAATTCTATTTTTTCAAGAATAAATAGTTTCGACTTGAATTTTTTTATTTTCGAGGACGCGCTACATTTCTATACACTTTTCGTAGTCGGTGGACTTCAGGAAAGTTTTCTGGTTAGGTTTGAAGGGGTATGCCTATACATTTTTATGTCTGTGGGAACCCCCAAATTTTTACAAAAATTGATCTTTTACAAAAATTGAGCAAGAGAATTCCAGTACATTCTAATTTTTAAATATATCAGGACCCCGAAGCACTGAAATTTTGAATTTTTTTATTACTTAGTTTTGTTGAGCTAGTTGAGAGGTTTGACATATGCAAAAATTAGGATATACTGGAACTCTCTGCTGAGATAGACCAATTTATATATAAGCGTAATTAACGAAAAATTACTTTCTTGATTGTTTTTCTGAAAACTAATTCCTATTTCCTGAAAAATGGACTTTGAAAATGATTTTTGAATTAAACCGATCGAACCCCTGGATACAACTCATATTTTCTAGATAATAACATGCGATAAATTTTTTCTATACAAATTAAGCATAGAATTTCGTAAAAATTTCTTAGAAAATATCCGTTTTTAATTTTTTTTTAATTTCTAAGACAGAATTTATACCTTTGTCACGAATTGGCGTTTATAATCTGTCTAGCGACAATATAAATTTTTAATTTTTTAAAAAGCACGTACTTGGTTTGAAAAGACGTTACTTCATCAACAAGCTTGGTGATGCAGTGAAAAAGCAGTGGCTTAGTGGTCATATGGTCACGGGTTCGAATCTCTCTTGGAGCCATATTTTTACCACTAGGCCTTACGCAGCGTAGTCAGCACTTGCGACGTCGCAGGCTGTCGTGCGATACAACTATGAACGATATGGAAAAAATTGTTCGCACTATAAACGTAATTGCTCCGCGACGCGACTGAAGTATAAACTCTTCCTAAGAATTAGAGTTAAACAATAGAAGTCAAACCTTGATATAAGCGCCCCTTAGAGAGGGCATTTATATCGAAATGGAGAGGGAGCGTTTATTATGGGGGCGCTTATATCGAGGTTTGACTGTATCTTAAAAGATATTTAATCTCAGATAGATCTTCATATCTCAGTTTATTAAAGTTAACAACAAGCTGCATTAAACAAAAAGTATGGGTTTATGGTTATATTTAACCAACTATGAAGAATGGGATCATTGGTATAAGAGAAATTGTTCGGCAAAGACTGTTGAGGAATGGAACGCCGAGGGGTCTCCTAATATCCCAATCGGGGTCTTTTATATTTTCATAGGAGTAGTGTGTGAAGTAAGTCTTTTACATCACCTTTCATACTGTTTTACTTATAAAAATAGGGAGACAGGCGATCCTCAATCGAAATATTTAAATTCAAGCGTAAAAAGTCATTTTAGGTCATTTACATTCCATTTATGATCGTCATGTCAAAACCAGAATTTATCCAACATTCTTGTTACAAATTCATGTTTTTACTCGGTATTATTGATATGATGGTGATCCCATTTAATGCAATTGCTAGTGGTATACAATGTATTCTCGGATACCATTATTGCGTTAATCCAATTTTATACTTCTTCATCGGAGTTATACCTTCATGTAAGTTAACGAATCTCATGAAAAGTGTTATTTTTAGCCGGATGGTATGGAACCGGGATGACATGCCTTTTATTAGGCGTTGATCGCTTCTTCGAAATGTTAGCACCTAGGATCGCTAAAATCTTGTTTAGTGGAAAACGGATTTACATATGGCTGGCTTTTCCTCTATTTTATATGTTTTTTACATTCTTTCAGGAAGTCGCTACTTATAATAACAAATATTTTGCCATGTTTTTCAATCCATTTTACGGTGAATCTGGATGGGAAAGCGCAAAGGTAAAGTGAGATTACTATTTTTTGTAGGTCTCTTGAATTGCGATTCTATTAAAACTCATCAGGGAATCCAAGATTGACCATTCATAAAACGACCGTGTTTTAAAAAATAAACACTTATTTAGCATGTAAACCTAACATTTCATTGCGCACATAACATTATAATTGTCATCGGACTTGGTGGTATATATGGCACATTATGTTTCTTCATGGCGATAAAGTCGAAAATTTTCAAAAGCGCTAACATCTCGAAACTACAAAAATTGGTAGTCAGCAAAATTTATCTATCGAATATTTTTTATAGATGACACTCCAATCCATGTGTATTTGCATTGAAATCTTCATTGCGGCAATTGTTTACGTGATCATGCAATTTTGGACCCTTCCAGATTCGCTTGTTATTATTGCGCATGCTGCTTGGATTTGTGTACATGGTAAGAATATTTTAGATTTACGTCCATAAAAATATACGTAGGACGCCAATAAGTATTTAGTGAATGTTCGCATGAATATAAATTTATAAAGATCTAATTTTTATAAATCAGGAATCAATTCGAAAATTTAGGCGACACACCAATTGTCTACCTAATACTAAATAAATCATTAAGAAATCATGTGTTTAAACTAGTCCTGAACTTAACCTAATTTAACGTCCCACTCGGAGACCAATAAAAATACGATCATGAATACTTAAAAATACTAAATTTTAGGAGACACTCCAATCGTTTATTTAATTTGGAACGAATCTTTACGAAATGCGGTGTTTAAGCTTGTTCGTAACCTGTATAGAAAAACAATTAGAAACATATTAATCAGTAATCAGATCACAACAGAACCAGAAACTCCGGGACCAAGTAGAAACGAACTATATCTCACTAATTAAAAAAATCGAGAATTATACAGGGTGATTTAAAAAAAAAAGAAAGAATTTTACGATTTGTGCGCGATAAGTTCAAAACAGTTAAGTTATTTAATTTTTACCAAAATAACTCTATGTGGGGTTTTGCTATGCGAGGAATTGATTGTATGCATTGCCGAACCTTGAAAACTGGCCTTGATTCATGGAAGAGGCATGTGTATTGAAGCAAAATAGGTTAATTTAGGGAAGCGTTTTCAAGGTTCGAGAATGCGCGCAATCGATTCCTCATATAGAAAATCCACTATAGGATTATTTTGGTGAAAATTAAAAAACTTGAAAATTTTTGAAAAAATCGCGTAAAAATCACAAAATTCTCATTATTTTAAAACTCTGTATTTATTGTAATTTTTTAAAATCTGATATTATACAAAATTACAAAAAAATTTATATTTTCAATGACAAAAAAACTTTAAAAAAGATTGTAACCTCTAAATTTTGTTTAAAAAATTGTTCACTCTCTTTTTTGAGGCTTTTAACTTATAGGGTGCCCAAAAAAGGGCATTTTTCGTGATTTTTTGGTGAATTTTAGACTCAAAATTGTTTCCTAAAAATGACCGTAATAGAATCAAAATTCATCTTACGCAGGGGATCATTGTGCAAATATTCGAAGATTGAAAATTCTTCTCTGACCCTTAAATCTTTTGAATGCCTATGCTTAGGCGTTAGGCTTAGGCCTAGGCCTAAGCCTAACGCCTAACGCCTAAGCATAGGCATAAGCCAAAGGCCTAGGCCTAAAGCCTAAGGCCTAAAGCCTAAGGCCTAAAGCCTAAGGCCTAAAGCCTAAAGCCTAAGGCCTAAGCCTAAGCCTAAGACCTAAGCCTAAGGCCTAAGCCTAGACTAAGCCTAAGGCCTAAGACCTAAGCCTAAGGCCCCTGTCCGGTCGACCAACTGTCCGGTCGACCAACTGTCCGGTCGGCCAAGTGTGCGGTCGACCAACTGTCCGGTCGACCAAGTGTCCGGTCGACCAACTGTCCGGTCGGCCAAGTGTCCGGTCGGCCAACTGTCCGACAACGAAATCTTTTATAGAAGCCGACATAACAATAAATATCGTATTTCCTATAAAATCACCCCCAGGGATTATTTTTTCAACCCCTTCAAAAGAGGGGGATTATTTTATAAGAGGGGAATTTGTTTCAATCATGCTAAACAAAAAATAGAGAAAATTTTTAATTAAGGCTTTCATTTCCTTTCGAACCATAATCATTTCGTGCAACCTCGATCAAAATTGTTGAAAAACTAGAAATATTCAAATTAGATAAAATTTTTACAAGCTCATGTTCAAAAATTCAGAAAAAATCTTCAAAAGAGAGAAATTTTTTATGAAGATGGAATTATTTTATAAGAAGGAGAGGAGAGGATTACTTATGGAGGAAGGGGAGGGTATTTATTTCAACCCCCTCAAAAGAGGGGGATTAGAGGGAATTATCGGAGACTGGTAAAAATCATAAGGAGGCCCTTATGATTTATCCCGGCTGAAAAATTTATGTTCAAGATCATAAAATTGAAAAATTTTAGCTATATTTCTTAAAAAATGATCTCTTCATCATGTCATCTGTTCCTCCACCTGTACCCCTTTAATCATATCATCTCTTCACCTCTTCCGAAACTGTACCTTCCCCTCTCTATTTCATATGTGATGTGTCTTTGAGTATCCCCATTTTTTCCCGATTTTCGATCGCTGTGGTCTAATAAAATGTGACCGAAAAACGACATAACTCAAAACCCTCTATTCCTTATCGTTTTAAAATTTTCATTATATTTATTTACTTTTTTTACTTATACAAATCATAAAAATTTATTGATATTGTAATTGCTATTTAACTTGAATAAATCTTTTTAATATATCAAGTGTATCAGTATTATATAGGTACCTTTATTTTGAAGTGTTCGGTGAAGCGAATCGTTTAGCTATGTGCTTTAAAAAATTATCGTTTTGCATGGTTTCAACTTAGCGTAATCTATAGTACATTCTATATATTGGGTCATTCGGAAAATAACCGGCTTTTGCAAATTTAATCGTATCGTTATAAAAATGGCTCCTCCTGGGGTTTTTTATGCGGGGAATCGATTGCGTATATTGTCGAAACGTGAAATGGTTTGTATATTGAAACGAAAACTTAAATTTGAATTCCTGGGAGTACTTTCCATAGAAATTTAATCGAAAAATCGATTACTAAAACAGGGCCTCAGGGCAGGGTCTACCCATTTTTTAGTATAATTTTTTCATAAAATGACCGTAAAGGGGTAATTTTATGCGGGAAATCGATGGCGCCCATTCCTGAATCTTGAAAACGCTTTCCTGGCCCTGATTCAGGGAAGTGGCTGGGTGTATTGAAGCTAATTTGAAAAAATTCGGATTTTCGCCAGAAAACTGACTGCCTAGAGGTTTTCTAGGCGTGCAATCAGTGCCTAATTATGAAAATTCATTTTGTTGAGACATGATAATACAAAGTCGATATTACGACATGGTATAAAATTTATTCTAGAAAATGAAAAATTAAACAAATATATTCTTTAGTCGCGTAGCATGTGATACAACTCATATTCGCTAGATAATATCCGTTGATGTATATTTGTTAATCTCTAAGAATTAGCGTTAAACAATAGGGCATCTTAAAAGATATTTAACCGCTCAGATAGCTCTTCACATCTCAGTTTATTAAAGTTAACACACGAGCTGCATTAAACAAAAAATATGGGTTTATGGTTATATTTAACCGACTATCAAGAATGGGATCATTGGTATAAAAGAAATTGTTCGGCAAAGACTGTCGAGGAATGGAACGCCGAGGGATCTCCTTTTAGCTCATTTACATTCCATTTATGATCGTCATGTCAAAACCAGAATTTATCCAACATTCTTGTTACAAATTCATGTTCTTACTCGGTGTTATTGATATGATGGTGATCCCATTTAATGCAATTGCTAATGGTATACAATGTATTCTCGGATACCATTATTGCGTTAATCCAATTTTATACTTCTTCATCGGGATTATACCTTCATGTAAGTCAATGAATCTTATGAAAAATATTATTTTTAGCCGGCTGGTATGGAGCCGGGATGACATGCCTTTTATTAGGCGTTGATCGCTTCTTCGAAATGTTAGCACCTAGGATCGCTAAAATCTTGTTTCGTGGAAAACGGATTTACATATGGCTGGCTTTTTCTCTATTTTATATGTTTTTTACATTCTTTCAGGAAGTCGGTACTTATAATAACAAATATTTTGCCATGTTTTTCGATCCATTTTATGGTGAACCTGGATGGGAAAGTGCAAAGGTAAAGTGAGATTACTATTTTTTTAGGTCTCTTGAATTTCGATTCTATTAAAACCTCATCAGGGAATTCAAGATTTACCATTCATAAAACGATCGTGTTTTAAAAAATAAACACTTATTTAGCATGTAAACCTAACATTTCATTGCACTCATAATATTATAATTGTCATCGGACTTGGTGGTATATATGGCACATTATGTTTCTATATGGCAATGAAGTCGAAAATTTTCAAAACCGCTAACATTTCGAAACTACAAAAATTGGTAACCATCAAAATTGACCTATCGAGACTATTTTTTATAGATGACACTCCAATCCATGTGTATTTGCATTGAAATCTTCATTGCGGCAATTGTTTACGTGATCATGCAATTTTGGACCCTTCCGGATTCGCTCGTTATTATTGCGCATGCTGCTTGGATTTGTGTACATGGTAAGAATATTTTAGATCTACGTTCATAAAAATATACATAGGACGCCAATAAGTATTTAGTGAATGTTCGCATGAATATAAATTTATAAAGATTAATTTTTATAAATCAGAAATCAATTCGAAAATTTAGGCGACACACCAATTGTCTACCTAATACTAAATAAATCATTAAGAAATCATGTGCTTAAACTAGTTCAAAACTTATCCAGTCAAACCTCGATTTAATGCCCCTCTCGGAGACCAATTATGCAAAAATAAAATACGGTCGCGAATACCCAGAAATACTAAATTTTAAAAGACACTCCAATCGTTTATTTAATTTTAAACAAACTTTACGAAATGCGGTGGTTAAGCTTGTTCGCGACCTTATAGGGTTATTTTGGTGAAAATTAAAAAACTTGAAAATTTTTGAAAAAATCGCCTAGAAATCACAAAATTCTCATTATTTTATCACCCTGTATTTATTGTAATTTTTTAAAATCTGAGATTATACCAAATTACAAAAAATCTTATATTTTCCATGACAAAAAACTTTAAAAAGTTTGTGACCTCTAAATTTTGTTTACAAAATTATTCACTCTCTTTTTTGAGGCTTTTTAACTTATAGGGTGCCCAAAAAAGAGCATTTTTCGTGATTTTTTGGTGAATTTTAGACTCAAAATTGTTTCCTAAAAATGACTGTAGGGTTAATCTTAAGTGATATAAAGCACCCGCACTGTATACCATGCGTGCCACATATGAAATAGGGGGAGGGCGTACCTCATCATCATCGAAAATCTTATAAACACCTCTTCATAAATCGGATATTAGTAAAAATCCTAAGGAGGCCCTTATGATTTATCCCGGCTGAAAAATTTATGTCCAAGACCATAAAAATTGAAAAATTTTAGCTAAATTTCTTTAAAAAATGATCTCTTCATCATGTCATCTGTACCCCCTCAATCATATCATCTCTTCACCTCTTTCAAACCTTCCCCTCTCTATTTCATATGTGATGTGTCTTCGAGTATCCCCACTTTTTCCCGATTTTCGATCGCCGTGATCTAATAAAATGTGTCCGATAAACGACATGACTCAAAACCCTCTATTCCTTATCGTTTTAAAATTTTCATTATATTTATTTACTTTTTTTACTTATACAAATCATAA
>JAQGBS010001288.1:0-16307 GCA_034698545.1 Acrobeloides obliquus | reverse complement strand
CGTTCTCCATAACTAGGAGCGAGGGTGACAATAAGTTTTCCCACATTTTCAGGACGTTTCGCGAGCTAAAAAATGGGATATAACTATAGGGTGTAGCATAGGCGTAGCCAAGTTTTCACGACAGGAGAAGGAAAAAAAGTTAAAATTTTGAAAAGTGTCCTCAAAAATTGCATTTTTCCTTTAATTTTCGGACAATAGGGGGCTCCCTCCACCTAGCCACTTTCTCTGGCTACGTCTATGCAGTGTAGTATAAAAATACTTCGATAGCAGCACAAACGTTGGCACCGCTGGAAATTCCTACTAAAAGCCCTTCTTCTAAAGCAAGACGTTTTGCCATAGCTATAGCATCTTCTCCTTTAATTCGTATGGCTTCATCAAAAAGTGAGCGATCCAGGATCTCTGGAATGGTGCCAGTACCGATTCCTTAATAGATTAGTTCTTTCGGAAAGTTAAGTCTTGCTTACCAGCAATCATATGTGAAGCAGCTGGTAATCCATTTAAAACCGATGATTCATACGGTTCAACAGCAAACATTTTGACATTTGGGTTCTTTTCTTGCAGATATCTACCCACACCTGAGATGGTACCACCTGACCCTACACCAAAACAGCACAAGTCGACCTTTCCATCCGTTTGCTGCCAAATTTCTGGTCCCGTTGTTTTATAATGGATTTCAATGTTGTTTGAATTGGTGAACTAAAACAAAATCAGAAATTTAACAGTTTATTAAACAAACTTGATTGAGAATAACCGAATTCGGTATAATTTCTTTAAGCGCTTGAGCTCTATCCATGACACCTTTAAAACCAAGTTCTTGGTCTGTAAGAATAACTTCGGCGCCATAAGCTTTTAATAGTGTTCTCTAAAAAATTGACATTTGTGCACTAGTTGTTGAAGTGGAGGCGTGAATATATGGGCAATACCCTTACACTACATCCCAAACACCCTCACAAAATCGGAGACGTGAAGAAGGATGAAAAAATTAAGATGTGCTGATAAAAAATCGTATTTTCACAAGCATTTTCATTTTTTCTTGGGTGAGGGGGTGGGTTATTTCTTTTATATGCAAAGTGTCCATATCATTTTGTCTATGAGGGTCATTTTTTATCTGGAACATATGATGCAAAATTTTATCTGAGGGTAAAAATCATACCCTCAACAACCACCAAAAGGATGAGAAATCACTCTAAAAGATGAAATCTGGAAACCCTGGTTATAGGGGTTGTAAGGTAGGATTTCCACATAAAAGTAGACCTACTCTCTCGACACTCATAGAAGCCGGCATAACCAAGACAATTTTATAGCCTTTAATAGCAGCCGCAAACGCCAACGCTATGCCCATATTGCCAGAAGTAGGCTCGATTAAAACAGTTTCACCAGGGATAATTCTTCCTTCTTTTTCTGCCTTCTCGATCATATATGGTCCAGGTCTATCTTTAACGGAACACCCGGGGTTCATATATTCTATTTTGAGCGCTAAATTTTTGTTAGTCAAAGCTAGTCAAAAAAATGTTGACTAGTGACTAGAAAAAGACAAAAATTTAACTGACTAGAGAAATTTCGAAGCTTGAAAAGTGTAACTTTTTCAAGATAACCTACTGACTAGTTTGCTTAATTTTAAAGATATATATTTTAGCTTAAAAAGCTTAACTAGTCATAGGGTTATCTGTCAAAAAGTTATACTAAACACCCATTTTATTTTCTAGTCACTAGTCAACAATTGAAATAAATCCCTGGCCAGTGCTCTACCACTAAACTACAAGGCCACATGATCGATGACCATGCCAAATATACCTATGACATTGGTCAAAATTTTTTGGTTAGGAGAGAATATGGATCCTGCCAATCTATTCCTCAGTTTTTTGCGACATGAATTGGACTTTTTTGTCCCTTGCTCTTACCAATTTTCGCATTTAGACCTTTAGTAACTTTATTCAAATAAACCAGAGGCGTATTCCCAATCATTTCAGTCGCATCCTTACAAATTTTATTACTAGTCATTTTCTAGAAAAAATTATAATAGAGCCTAAAAAATAATTTTAAAAAAGAAATTATGTTAAACACGAAAAAATTATATAAATCAATCAAAGGGTGAACATTTTCCACTCTTTTCAATTTCTAGATTATCAAACAGACAGGAATTTTTTTAATCTAGTGAATTAAAGAGGTAAATTGATTTTTAGTCAATAGGTGTGACAGAATTGCTCTGTTTACACAGGGTGGCTAAAAAACCGTACTTTTGTGAATTTTCAAGCAATTTTTGCAACAAAGTTATTTTAATTTTTCCCAAAATGACCCTATGGGGGTTTTTCTATGCGAGAAATTGTTTGCGCGCATTAAAAAATCTCGAAAACGCTTCCCTAACTATGAAATCGTAGAAAATTTTTAAAAAAACGAAAGTTTCTGTTTTTTTCTGCGATTTCATGGTCAGGGAAGCATTTTCACGATTTTTCAATGCGCGCAAACGATTTCTTGCATAGAAAAACAGCCCATAGGGTAATTTTGAAAAAATTTTTTGCAAAAAATTGCTCGAAAATTCGCAAAAGTACGGATTTTTAGCCACCCTGTATATAAACCATGGCGATAATTTTATAAAAGATAAAATGTTATAAAAGGTAAAATATGTTCAGACTTGAGATGTGCAAAAGTTCAAACTTATTTTATAGATATACAAATGTGTGCTCACGTGTTTATATGTGATGAACATGTGCTTATGTTTGCTTCAAGCGTGTCTTGGAAAAATGTGCATAAACTACATTTATAAAATATATTTACAAACTACATACTAAAAATACGAACAAAAACTTGGTTCAGAATTAAAAAGAAAAAGATACTAGGGGGGAGGGGGCAAAAGTTTCAGAAATTTGTCCAAAAGTTTCAGATAATTTAAACGGTGTTTATTTGTTGTTGTACATACATAATATACGCACTTAGATTAAAATAAAAATATTATGACGTTGTAAAATGTATTTTGAAAATTGTCTGAAACTTTTGTCCACCTGGTCTGAAACTTTTGCCCCCCCCCCCCTAGTATGTTAAACATTGTAAAAAATTCTCAGGTTACAGCTTTTCAAAATGCAGGCACTCGAAAAAATCTGAGCTCAACTCGATTTTTACTGACTGTTTGAAAAACATATATATTTTTTTTTGTACTAAAAAAATCACTTTTTTGTACTAAAAAATCACTTTTTTGTACTAACTCGCTTTTTTGTACTAAAAAGTCACTTTTTTGTACTAGAAACTCATTTTTTTTACTAACTATTTTTTTCAAAATTTTTTTTTCAAATTTTTTTTCAAAAATTTTTTTTCAATTTTTGAAAAAAATGTTAAAAAACAATTTTAAAATTAATTTTGAAAAAAAATATTGAAAAAAATAGTTAGTACAAAAAAGTGACTTTTTAGTACAAAAAGGTGATTTTTTTAGTACAAAAAAAATATATATGTGTTTGAAAATAGCACAAATAATGAAGTAGTACCTGGGGCCGAGCGCCGCTGGCGTTTGCATAATCTCCGAGAGTGTCTCCGAGCGGCACAACTCTTTCCTGCAGTCAAAATCAAAAATTCTTTCAAATTCGAGTTTCACATGCTGAAAAAACTATTCGAAAAAATCAAGTACAAAAAATCAGCCGGTTTGAAAAACTTGATTGAAAATAGTTTTTTTCGCCTTGGTCCTCCAAGGGGTGAAAAATTGAAAAAAATATGTCTTCGATTTCAATGATTTTTGGCGTTAACGCTCTGTACAAGACTTTTTGCATCCCATGTCAGGACTTTATACATCCTTTGCCAGAACTTCTTCGTCCCTGTATTAATTTATTGACTAGAATATATGAGGGGGGGGGCAAAGGTTTCAGACCAGTTGGCCAAAAGTTTCAGAAATTTGTCCAAAAGTTTCAGAAAATTGTCCAAAAGTTTCAGAAATTTGTCCAAAAGTTTCAGAAAATTGTCCAAAAGTTTCAGACCAGGTGGACAAAAGTTTCCGAATATCGAATCGGTGTTTTTTAGCTTCTACTACTTGTTTAGGCATTAGACAACCGTTTTGGAAACATTTGAAATTTTGAAACTTTTGCCCCCCCCCTGATAGTAGTTTTAGAAATGTATTCAACTATTGGCCCGTTCAAAAAATCATAACCCAGGTTCTTGAAATGATAGTATCGCTTTAAAAGAATTTTTCCCTTCTAAAAAATTATTCTTTCTGCAATAAAAATATGTGCCGCCCGCAATGTGGCATTTTTTTATTCTCCAAAATGACGTAAAAATTACGTTTACAACTCTAGCAAAAACAAGAACATTTTATTTGCCTGCTCGTCTTTAATGAAACGTGATGACTCTTGAATCGGCATTTGCCATCATAGGACATGCAAATGACCTACATATGACGACAAACTTTAAAACACAAATTAAAATTTTACTGGATTAAAAAGTCGGCACCCACGCGACACAAAAAAATTTTTTATCGTTTCGATATAAACGCGTTGCGCGACACAACAGAAAAATTGTCTTGCGACGGCGTCGAAAAATGAGGATAAAACGATTGTAGGACTTTTCAAAATACGCTTTTCCAAACGGACTTTTCAAAACGCATTTATTTTTTTATTCCAATAGATTATTCGAGGAAAAAGAATTTAAAGAAGGTGTCGATTGCGGCCCTATCTGAAAAAATTTTTTACCAAAATTTTTGCAGGAAAGACCCCTCTAGGGGTCATTTTTCGCGAGAAATCGATTGCGCGCATTTCCAAAGCGAGAAAACGCTTCTAAAACCCTCATCCGGAAAACTTGATTCAAACACGTACTTCGCTTATGATTTCTTGACTCTTCAAAATTTTAAGATTTTTTAGCTATTGAATTTTATGTAGATATGGAATTTGAAGCAGAAGAAATGCGAGTTGACGATAATTTGGAAGTTGGTGAAGAAATGGTAGATGAAGAAAGAGGTTGAAGTTGGTGAAGACAAGCCTAAATTTGTATTGGTAGAATTTTGCCAACTAGAAAAATTTCTTCAAAGATGTCCAGAATATGGAAGACTTCCTGGAGGTCATAAAGCCTGAAAACCAAGAAATATAAATTGGACTCTACGGTTTTTCAATGCCCATATATAACTGATGCAACTCATCCAGATTCAGCATGAGGTCACAAGACCAGAATCGAAGCCTTTTCAGAAGTTGTTGTCCATTGCCGCAAAGACCATTTTTATGGGAGATTTGGACCGAATGAAGCATGGAAATATCACTTCAATGTGAGTTTCAATTCAGTTTGCATTCGATACTGGCCAAAAAGGAAGTTCTTCCTGAAAAAAGGGTTCGAAGTCCGCACTATGCTTGCTGCGTTTGCGTTCAATAAAAACAGATTGGCAGAAATAAAAGGAGATCGAAGAATTTCTAAAGTTTACAAATGTTTCTCGAAGTCTAAGGGAGAAGAGGTTACAAAAATCAAAAAAGGACCGATAAGCGATTGGATAGAAAAAAGAAATTGTGAAAGAATCCTTGGAACGAAAGCGAAGAGAAGGTCCAGTAGAGCCGGTGGAATTGGTGCAAGATGAATTAGATGAATATCTATATGTTGTAGAATAAATTTTAGTATTTAGTGATAGTGAAGAGGAAGATTCTGAATAAAGTTTTCCGAATGAGGGTTTTAGAAGCGTTTTCTCGCTTCGGGAATGCGCGCAAGGAATGAATGAATAAATTTATATCTCACCGGCTTACGAAGCGATTTAGTTGATCTAAAATCCGAATATTTTCGAAACATACGTAATTTTCAGAGGCAAAAATGGATTAAATCAACTAAATCGCTTCATAACTTTGTTTTTTAGGCTTTGAGGAATTTTTAAGACCAAAATCACAGAAAATGACAACAATTTGGCGGTTCGCAAATCGTTTGAAATTTTCACACACACACAAAAATTTTTACCTTGGTTCTTTCCTTATGTTTTCGGAAATTTTCCAAAAAATTGGGGGAAAAAACATAAAGGGGGATCAAGGCAATTTTTTTGAGTTTAAAAATTTCAAAAATCATCTTAATTCCCCTGTTTATTCGTGCCAACAGGCGCGAAATGTTTTTTGTTAAAAAATACCTATTTTTAAACTGAAAACGTTTAGAAATTTTCGACTAAAATTTTGTTCAAATCTTTGAATTAATTTTTAATTTTTCCAAGAATGGGGGACCACCCAGGTCCCCTCCCCAGTTACGCCACTGCTTTTATATTAAAAATAAGACCATTTTTTACACTAAAAAAGCAAAAAAAAATTTCGATATTTGTTGATTGTGAGTTGTAAACTAGCCCCGCATTCCGCGCGCATTTTCCGGCGCGGAAAACGCGGCAAGTATAACTAGAGCCTTATAGTTTAACAAATTTTCAACAAAAAACTATATTATGGACAGAATTCTTTTCTTGGCAATTTTTCTCATTTTGTCCTCTTCAACGTTTGCTAGTAAGTTATTATTGTAAGGCATTATACTAGGCAAGTCTTGTAATTGACTACTTGTTTGATTTTTCTTAAAGGATAATCTTTCCGAAGTGTTGAAAATCGTGCAAAAACAAGCTGAAAATTTTGAAAAAAGGAACTTAAAAATTTATATACGGGGGGCAATAGACAGAAGTTTTGGGACAGGGTGTCTTCGATTTATGAGAGATTGTAACTAATCGAAGCTACCTTATATCCTAAAACTCTTAACCCTTTTTCCCAAAACTGTAGGAATCCGAACATGATTAGTTTAAAATAAAAGTTTTTATGTAATTTCGTTCATAAAATCACTTTTTTAGCCAAGTGCGCCAAATGTAAAGATTGTCTACCAGGAGAAGAATCAAAACTAATGGCGGAGAAAGATGCTATTGAATGTACACCTACGGAGATATGCGGCACAAAAGTTTACATTAATAATGATCTCCGTGATGCCGGTTGCTTCCCTAAAGACGATTTCCACGAGACTGATGATATTCATGTAAGTTATATTTGTTATACTAGGTCAAATGGTGATCTTCATCCTCATTTTTGGCATAGAGGTCTATTCAGGCCCGTAAGAAGGGGTCAATTTTAGAGGGGCACTCTAAAAATCATAAGGAAGGACCCAGGGAGAATAACCTTTACAGACAGAATTTCGAAAAAAATTTTTTTTGCAAATTTTTGTTGAAAAGACCCTTCTAGGATAATTTTGATTGATTGCGCGCACTCTCGAAGCTTGAAAATTCTTCTCTGTCAAAATATGGTTATCGAGAAAATAGTTTTTGTCATTATGTCACAATATTATTTAATAAATGTATGATTTGTCTCAATTTTGGATTGTTAAAAATATTTTTTGATGATGTAATATTTAGATTTTAGATATATTCGACAGTTTTTATCCGAAATCTTCTACTGGAAACTTTAACTATGTTAGTTGGGAAAGAAGAATAAATAAATGTATATAATTACATAGATTTTACTGTGAAAGACAATATTTTTACGGATGAAGGTCAGGAAAGCATTTTCAAGCTTCGTGAGTGCGCGCAATCGATGTTTTGCATCAAAATTACCCTAGAAGAGTCTTTTCTACAAAAATTTGCGAAAAATTTTTTTGGAGACCTGGGGAGTATTGCACAAAAGTGCAAAGTTGAAAAAAAATGCACTAAAAAAGTGTATTTTTTTGTTCAACTTGGCACTTTTTATTTTGTGCAATAACCTCTTGTCTGTAAAAGTTACTCCCTCTCTTTAAAGTATTTTTTGGTCGACCAAAACATAAAAGAAAATCATTAAGATTTTTTCAATTTTGGGAGGAGAGGAACTTGCCCTAATGTAAATATGATCAATTGCAATTCTTTTATATTGGGTTATTTAGATATGGGATGAGTAAAAAAGGGCAATTTGTGCATTTTTATGTTCGCAAAAAAACTGCATTTTCTCGTGTAAAATGATGCCTTTTTACTTTATTTTTTTTAAACGACGAGAATTTAATTTTCTAAGTTTTAAACAAAGAATTAGGTGAAAAGACAACATTTTAACCGAGAAAATGCAATTTGTCTGCGAACATAAAAAACAAAATTGCCCTTTTTACTCTCTGTAGAATAATATTGCATATTTGTTATGCTCTAATTTGCAAATGAATTTGACGATGTTTTTTCGCTTTATAATAACATCCATTTTTAGGAATGCCACTTCTATGATGAGGCTAAGCCATATGCATTTGTTTGGTGCATGTGTGATGCTAGCGAAAATTGCAATTTGAAGTTTTGTAAGTTTTTTCTTATATACATATATATGCATTGTTCTTGGAAGATTTTTCCAGACCAGCATACAGTGGCGGAAAAAAGTTTATCACCAAGATAAAAAATACTATAGCTCGGTCATTTTAAAAGCTAATTTTATTTTTTTGCTATGTGCAATGAAATTACTAAAACTTGCTGCATACTCTATTTTTGAAGTTGAAAAAGCTTCTTTGGTCTCTGGCTAGACCTCTTCTTAACAAAATTTTTTATATTCTGAAAGAGCATGCTGAAAAATGGTGATCCCCAAAAAATCATTGAAAAATATTTTCCCTTCCCATTCTACGGCAATTTCAATATTTTTACCATATTTACAATTATAGGCCTTATCTCGGTATATTTAAGAGACGTTTTCTTGAAAAGTCGAAGGTCCCAGACGACAAAGTTTGAAAGTTCTCGCCCGACCCCGCATAGTAGTATTGTTTTTTGTATATTCAGTGAGTGAATACAAACGTCATTGGAATTAGCTCCTTAGCCTTTATTGTTCCGAAGATACTTACGTGGGCCATATGACTATAATGCCATTTGTTATCCAAAATTTTTAATTGACGAAGTGTGCCTTAATTAAATCCGATTTCCATGGGGCTGAGCTATAGCCTAATAGATTCCTGAGATCATGTTGAACAACTGTGTAGAACATCACTTTTTATAAGAATGTTTGGGAAGAGTTTTAAAATGTCCAAGATATAATATTTTAATTTTTGGTAATAAACTTTCTTCTGCTACTGTATATGGAGTCTTGTAATTAAAAACAATTTCCGGATGCTACTAAACTATTTTTTAGTATCCCAACCCCCACCCATTGGGACAATAACGGTGGAATTTCGTACAAAAGCCCCTATCAGAAGGAAGCGAGCTCCTAATTTATCATTCTATGCTTCTCGTGGTTAAGAAGTTTTTTGTTTTTCTCACATGCTAATTTTTTGATTGACATTTAAAAGTTGACATGATTTCTACCTTGTAATTTCTGAAACAAATAATTTTGGTGCTTAGAGAGCATGTCATCTTTACTCAGGATTTTCCCTTTGGGACTAGTTTGTATACTTTTATATTTTGACCATGTTTTACTATGGTATACCTTATTGTGTACGTATTTTTATCTTTGTTGTGGAGGAGGAAATAAATACAATTCGACCGTATAAAATTTCCTGCTTCATTAATCATTCGAAAACCTATTAAGGTATGCATTCCAATTAGCTATATCTGTACATTTTCTTAGAATTACTTTTTTATGTATCATCCTATAAACTGGTCGTGAACTTCACATGTGTTTCACAATCTGGGTTTTAGGGAAAAGTTTGAAGCTGGGTATCATATGAGGATTTTGGCTATGGGGAACACGAACATGAAGGAATTTTTCGAATTTGACCGTTGGAAGGGTCTGTACTAGAGACCTCAAAAATCGCGATTTTAGCGTTTTTGGAGGATTGATCCGATCGTACTGTAAAAAGTAGATACATTCTATATATTTTTATTGAAAATTTACAGGGGTATTTCTGAGGTCAAAAAAATTTCGAATTCATGTTCCCCATACCCGAAAACCCCCGAGTACTAAAAATTAAACGAGTTTGAGCAATTTTAGAAAATCTTTTTGATCCGGTCAAAAATTTGATCCGTCTTCAAACTTTTGCTTGAAACACTTGTAAACTTATTTAATGGTTAAACAATTGTTTTTGAATCAATTTTACAGATAAAAATTTTTTCCGAAAAAAGGTTATTTTCTTAATTTATATTTTTGAAATTGAGCGATTTACAAACAAGACCTTAAATTTTCTCTTGTTTTATGAAAGGTTTGTGAAAATTTTCAAAATATTGCTAGGAGTCTCACGATCTTGCGAGTTTAACCAAAAACAATGCACGGTGTGACAAAATTGCAAAAAAAGGGAAAATGTCTCGATTGGTTTGATTATTGCTCAGAAAGTTTATTTAAGTAGTATTAACTGCGGATTTGATTTTTTCAAAGTGTGCCATACCATTTTATATAGCTTTTTGAGCCCCGGAATCAACCTCATAAGAAAAACGAATATCTCGGCGAAAATAAAATTTGATCATTCTTTTTTTCAAACTTTGCACAAGTCGAGATCTACGATACTAAAACAAAAACTTTTTCTACGGACAGGATTGCCTATGAAAACATCGCGTGTGTAAAAGTAATTATTTATTCTAATTTCAAAAGCTTATAATTTTTTATGGTTTCATCTATGTCATAATCTTTTTTTTAAATGTACAAGAACAGGGGTAAAAAATTACGGTCGAGTTTTAAATTAAACATAAAAAAGTTTTCCTTCAAAAAATCAATTTTTTCACTAAATTTTGCTATAAAACCTATAGGTTAATGTAAAAATAAGGTTTTACTTCAAATTGAGAGAGATAGAGCGATTTTAAGTACTTTACCCAGGGCCAACAATAGCAATATTAGCCAAAAACTCAAAGGCATAACCCCAAAAAAATCGTAGTCCATACTTAAATTTTCGTTTTGAACAACTTTCAAATCAATCATGGCATTTCCCACTTTTTTTCAAGTTTGTCACATCGTGAATGTTTATTGATAGTATGTTATGAAGCGTATGTATTTCTGATTAATTACGGACTGGTACCTTGGGGTTCTAAGTGAGAGAAAACAATAAAAAAAAGAAATTTTTGCACCTGTTTGTGGGAGGCTTATTTCTTAGAAATCAGTCTCTTGTGCTAAATTTTTTATCTGTAAGGGCGACTCGATTTCTTGAAATAGTAAATACCAAAATAGTGACGTTAAAATCTTTTAATCTTTCTTAAGTAATATGTTTGCAAGAAAGGCATTTATTCGCCTACGATTGATCATGTTAATTCTAATTCATTTTTAACACTACTCCAGATTAAGTGGATTAACTAAGTTTTCTTTTATATACTAATATAGCTTATACGTAATAAGGTTGTACGTAGGCATACGATTAGTCGATGATTAAACATTAAAATTTTGGCATTTTGAATTGGGAGGACGAAAGTTTCATGTTACATTTGGTATTTTTATTTGTTGACATATGGTAGTTTGTCAAATGTGATCTTAGATTTGGCTATATTTTTTAAATGAGGTTCTAGGTTTTGATTTATGACGTGCCATTCAAAGAAAGAGCTAAGGTTTCAAATTTAGTTCCTTTTGGTTTATTTGTATAGAGAAATGGAGGTTGTTAGGTAAATAATCTGCTTTTGAGGGTTGATTTGAATTTTTTTAAAAATGACTCCGAGGGTTTTTCTATGCGGGGAATCGATTGCGCGCATTATCGAGCCACTAAAACACTTTCTTGGTCTGATTCAGGCAAAATTTCAAGATTTTTGGTCAAAAATCGAATTTTTAACCCCAAAATGAGTTTTCCCGGGAAAGTGATGTTCTACAAAGTTGTTCCTCATAAAATTTTGCGTTGAAATGACTTTTACTGACCATTTTTGAATAAAGTTATGATCATTTTATGCTAATTTTGAGGGTTGGACAACCGATTCGACCTTTTTCTGCGGCCAAAATCAAAAAATTCCTTCAGATTTGAGTTCTCCATGTCGAAAAACCCCCGGATACAACAAAATCAGCCGATTTGAAGAACTTGTTGAAAATGTCAAAAAGTCGAATTTTTGACGCTTTTAATCCCCTTCCCCCCCCCCCCCCTCCCCCAAGTAGAGGTACTCCACTTAAGTCAAAAATTGAAAATTCTATCGGATTCGTGTTCCTTATAGCCGAAAACCCCGACTGTAAAAAAGTGTAACATTTTCGTTCCAAATAAACTTCGTTTCAAATAAAAAGCTTATTTTTTCATGAATTTTGCCCATCTTCATACTTTCTCCCAAAACCATCAAGTCTTTTATTTTAAGCCGGACTCAAATAATTCTTTTGCATTTGAAGCAGGAGGCTTCGCTCTATAAAACTACATATTTTTGTGATAAAACCTTATTTTGAAAAAGATATGGCATTTTTACTGAAAAAAGTACTCATTTCTCACGTATATACTCTGCTTCGAAGCGCATCAGGTTATTACAGGATAAAATTTGTTTATAGTTTTGCGCTTATTTTGTAGTTCTAATATCGAAATAAGACTACAATATGATGTGGATTGAAACTAATCCAATAATTTTTTTATGACCTATTTTAAGCTTGAAAAACACGTGATTTTCGCGAGAAAAAACTGCCCTTTTCTTGCTATGTCGGCATAGAATTTTTATCCGTTTTTCTATGAATTGAAGCAGGCGTGCCAATATTATATATTCTGTACATTATACTACTTTAATAGTAATTTATTTTTTCATTTAAAATATTTTCCAAATTTAAAATTTTTTCCAAATAAAGGCGGAGCGTTGAAACAAGGCATATAATATATGCGTTCCGCCCTCTAACTCGGCAAAATACGCATGTTACTTCTTTCTGAGCACGTCCGTGCCCATTTTTAATAAAGCTTTGTATGAGTCAAATAGCACTTAATTGTCGTAATCGGATAATCTCTCTCGGCCATATAATTTCTTAATATCCTGGCCTGGATGCCATGGTGATAATTTTCCTTTTTATTTTTGCCAAATTCGCCTACATCTATAGTTTTAATCTAGTTGGATTTGTGGGATTCTTCATTCATGGATTTCTTTAACATTTTTGAATCTTTTGTTATAAAATCATAGGGCATTAAATATATATTTTTGTACTTGCACTGTGTCATTTTAGTTTTATTGTCTCATTTCTAGCTACGAAAACGCTTTTTTTCTTATGATTTAATGATTATGATATTTTACTGTATATTACTTGATATGCGAGCCTCGTGCTCGTAAATAAATATAAAATGAAGCGGCAAAAATTAAAGGGGCTTGATCCCCGGAGATCGAATGTTTTATTTTAGCGGTTCAAAAAAGTTGTTAAAGTAAACCTCCTTAAAATTTTGCGTGGGGTGGGACCGGCACACCCTCTTCATCTACGTAAGCAACTTATGAAATCAATTGAGTCAATGAGGAAGGTGCAGTAAAACCTACATAACCAGATAAAAAATTTGAGTTCTTGAGCTTGTTGTCAATCTAAACTTTTGAACAGTGAGTTTTCTTCACTTTAAAAATAGATTGTTTGACGCTATAAGTTTCATTATGCTCCACGGCGATGTGGCCCGTTAATTTCTAAAACACCTGTTAGCTAAAAATATTCCGAAATAATCTTATTTTAGCCCCATATTTGTGTGATAATTGCTTTACGAGTAATTCCATGTTTAGATTCAATTCAAAAAGTCGAGTCGGCGGACCGTTGTGCAGGTGTTTCTTATACAATTATCGTCGTACACATTAGACTTACGCCGTAAGCATCAAATGTGTATGGGATTTTAATCGTAGAGTAGTCGAATTCTGTCAAAATCTTACCCCTTGTGAGTCTGTTTAAAAAAATTTTTTGGAGATCTGGTCGTAAAGTTTACTCCATTTAAGGCGATTTACACTCAAAAAATGTTTTCTGTTGTTTCGTAACTTTTGGTCCTTTGTCCTATGACTTTTTGAATTTGTTCCATTACTTCCCCCTATATAATTAAAAATTCGTTAAAATCTCAAAAACCGTTTATAATCATTGAGTTCCTTGTTTTTCGTAAACGTAATCCTTACTCAGCTCATGAATAATTCGGGAGTACTAGGGAATATGTTGCGTATAGAAGTATAAAATATTTATTCAAACGCATTTAATTTTGTTTATGTGAGTACTTAGAATTATCCCACTTAAAACTAGCTGTGTGACCTTTTATGGCTATCTGTGTTTGACACATGTCTGTGGAATCTCTATTTAAACTAATATTTTGAGCAAAAATAGTAATATAGTTATCATTTTTGCAAAATGTTCTTTGGTTTGAGCATTGTTTAAAGGACAAGTTCACATGTATTTAGATGGCACCAAAGTCAATAAAAATGCTCGAATCTAACCATATAAGGGGGTTTCCTATTGCGATGAATTTCGATTGCGCGCATTCCCGAAACCTGAAAACGCTTTCATGACCTTCATTCAAAGAAGGGGTGGGTTTTGAACGAGTATCTATGAGGGGGGGGGGGAGTTTGCTCTCTCAATTTGATGCGAAAACGTCTTTTTACTTGTAGGTTTTTCCGTGAAATCGATTTCCTATGAAATTTGTCGATTTCGAAATTTCTCTGACTTCCTAGAAAAGTCCGTTTTTCGTCTCGAAAAATCCTAGAACCTTGTTTATGTTCTTTTGATCATTCAAAACTTTATGCAAATCATGTTTTCTTTTCTCCTCCAATTCCAAGTATATTAATAGCAAATTAGTTTGGCTTTAGTATAAATTTAGGCTTATAGAAGATTTTTTGACTTCCTCATTATACGATACATCCCTAAGTACCTCCCTAAATATCCACACAAACAGCAAATATAAGAACACAAGTCAAACAATTTTATTTTCAGCGCTTTTCTCTAATTATACCAGGCTAAATGTCATGGTTCTTTGATATATATATTAATTTTCTATCTTTTCCTTTATGCTTTCATGTGAATTTTTTTCAAAAATAGCACTTGGCAAATTTTAACTCTAATTAAATCCACCCTGAAAGTTAATGACTACTTTTGAAAATTAATGACTACATTTTAGTTTTCTATTTTTTCCTGTATTCTTTCATGTGAATTTTTTTCTAAAATAGCACTAGAAATTTAATTCTAATTAAATCCACCCTGAAAGTTAATGACTACTTTTTTATTCTAAATTTATACGATTTATTTTTAAGTGTTTCCAATTTTCGTATAAATTCAAGTTATTTCTATTTTAGATAGCCGGTAGAGCACGCAATCCCAAAATGGAAAAAATATTTTTGAGTGTACTTTTGTCTTTATTAGTTTCTATTTCATATGCGGATATTCAATTACAAGAAAGTCAACGTGGAGAATCTTCGAATGTACAAAAGGATTCAGAGGATGTAAGTTGATCAGCTGTCTTCATTCTTTTTAGGAGTATAAAAACTTAGAGGGAGGGGTATTTTTAGAGGTGTGTTTTTTATCCCGACTCGGGACGGGAATCTGGGAAGTTCGGGATCCGGGACGGAATCGAGTTTCACTCAAAAATTTCGGGACGGGATGCCAAAAATCCCGGGATTTTCGGGACGAGATCGATCACTAATTTTGACTACTAGGAGTATAACAATCTTCGCTTTAACCCCGAAAAAATGTACAGGGTTTTTGTACAGCGCATTATCGAATCTTGAAAACGCTTCCCTGATTCAGGGAAGAGGCAAGTATTAAAGCGAAAATAGGCTAATCCAAGGTCTGTGTAGCATTTTCAAGGTTCGGCAATACACTCAATCGTTTCCTCACATTAACCCCCCTATAAGATTATTTTGATGAAAACGAATTTTTTTTTGTTGAAAAAATCGCAAAATTCTCATTTTTTTAATCACCGTAAAAATTTTAAAGAAAGTTTTTTAACTGCATTGTTGGACTTTGAGGTTGACGGGACATTGTTTAATTATTTATTCCGGCGCACACAATGAAAGGGCGTCTCAAAATTGAATTAAAATAATTACGTCTTTCCAACCAACAAGGGGTTGTATAACTTTTTTATGGACCTGTTGCATGTTGAGCACTCATTTTTGAAGCGGACAAAATTTGATTACTAGAAAGTTCAAAGTGGGTCATGAAAACGTCATACATAATAACGAGATGAAACAATCGTTCAAACAACAAAAAATCAAACACCCAAAAATCCCGCCAAGGTGCACCCCGAAAAATCCCATTCTGGCTAAGAGGTCGATCCCGGATCCTCGATTTAACACTAATTGAATCATTGACTTCTTCCCCCGAACTTTTTTTAAATGTTTGAATTTGAAATATCATATATTTATTTTTCAGTCAATGCTCAACTTCAAGAATTATATGAAGAGCTATTTATACAACAGAATGGATACCATAAATGAAAATGTTCAGCCTCAATATGTTGCTTCAGAATTAGAAGAATCCGATCAAATGCCTTTAGAAGCTTTACAACAAAATTATTATCAAGCTTTATTGCCGTATTATTTCGTAGAAACCGAAAATGCCCCTATAAACGAAGCCAAGAGGAGCTTTCAATTCTACGGTGCACGTGGCAAGAAATCG